>DWME01009281.1:0-11034 GCA_018244795.1 Parelbella ahira ahira | reverse complement strand
AAACAAATATATCATCACGCTTTTATTTCCCGTCATCAAACCTAGAACCACATTATCAGCAAGCAAGTAATTTAACATAACCTAAAAACTTGACACTAACAATAAAAGCAACAAATAAATAAGGACTAATATAAAAATACATAACTGTGAAGTAAGTCTAATTTTGATAAAAATGTTGATATTGTATAATTATTTTTTGCTTACTGTGAATCAAAATAAATTTGTCGTTATGGAATCAATTTTGTTAGAACGTTAGAGCAAAATGTATTTTCTTAGAATATTTAATATTTAAACCGGCAAATCGCACTCCTATGAGGTGCAACAACAGTCAATTGACATAAAGTTCAAACTAGAGCAAGTGCTCAGTTGGCTGGAAATGCTCGTTAGTTTCTAGTGTTCTGTTACGCAAAGCACTGTGGACAGAAATGTCCACTTCGTGCAGTTACGGTCAGGTGTATGACGTCTATATAACTTGTACGCGATTTATCTGTATTTAGGCTTTTTGTATTTTCTTCACATACTAGTATAATAAGAAAAGAAATTATTGCTTTGGTGATTTTGTTTTGAATAAAAAACAGCAGAACGAAAAATTGACGATTCTGTTGAATACAATTTTATGCACCAATGACGGTGTCATTGAGGCAACTACAGTGAGACGTTATAGAAATATTCCAATCTAAAACGTAACATCACACCTATAATCCAAGAAGGGGCAGGCAGAGGTGTGTAGTACACTCTCACGCTTCAACAATTACGTTTACGTCCCATGGAATAGGTAGGTGGTGAGCCTATTACTATACACCGGGCACAGAGTCAGACTCCGACCCACTACTAGAAATTCTAAATTAAAAAAATCCAATAGTACACGACCCGGAATTTGAACCCAGGACCTCCCCATCGTCAGTCACACTTGCAACCGCTTGACCAACGAAGCGGTCTAATACTGCAATATAATTGATAGATATTTTGGATTTTGGAAATAATAGCTAGTAGTTTAGAATTCAGAAATTGGAGATAGAAGCGATAGCTGTTCTATCACAGACAAAGGGAACTCAGCTCGAAGTTCGATCTGTAATTTACGAATTAATGTACCTTCGTCTTCTATTTGAAATCAGCTTCCACTCAACTTCATCCTGCTAAACGACGCAGCGTTCAACGCTTTTGATTTACAAAGCAGCTGTTCGGCTCGTTCTGATTTGACCGAGATAGTCAAAGGGATGTTGAAATTATAGATAGTACATTCTTGCGTCTAATTGCGATCTACCACAGCACAGCTGCATTTGCTCCCATTGCTAAATCTGAGTCAACTGTTTTGTTTCCCTCTAATTTTTTTCTTAAATTACGATTAACTGGCGGTGTCTTTCGAATAATATTAAAAACCATTGTGTTGCACAAAAAAAATTAATTATAACATTACATATCTCTTTAAATATGGAAACTTTAAATACGAAGGATAGCTTACTATACAACGGAAGCGTTAATAAAGCTTAATACATAGCATCCGTTTTGCGCAAAGCTGTGAGTTACCACTTAGCGATATACACTTAATGAAATTTTCCTTTAAAATTCATTACAACTGCATCCGCAGATCGTAAGTATATCTGTGCATCTGAAAATGTCTAAGTCAGTAACTTTAACTAAATACGTTGGAATTAAAAGCACTCGCGTATAAGTAGTAAATTAATTATATTATTCAGTTGAAAGCAGCCCTGACCAGTTTGCTAGTTTAGAATATTATTTTCTCTTTCAATGTGCATTTTATACGGTACTAAATGACTGAATTAGAAATTGAAAATCGTACAAGAATTGTTGAAGCGGCAACTTCGTTTGAGCGTTGGCCCATATGGGTAATGTATGGGAAGTTATATATCTATGAAATAAAACTATTATGTATAAGTCTATGCATAGAAAATAAATTAACCGCCTCAGGAATATTTAAACTGTATTGCACCTTATAGAGTACAATATCTAGTTAAACGAAGTAGGAACAAAACTCATATTTTCCATAAACGTAAGCAATACGAACATTTTAATTACATATAAACTAATTTGTAACGGTGGTTATAGCAAAAGAATGAAAATTATGCAATGGTTTTGTTATTAAGTAATTTAACTACAATTTATCTAAGATACGTGTAATAAAGCAGTAACGAGAAAAATACTTACATATGAAACATTAAATAAAAAATTGATTCATGTTCCCAGGATGAGAAAGACCGTTCTAAGTATTTTCCACTTTTTCGAATATATTATGTTTGCATATTTTAGAAGAAATCATGAACAGAATTTAATGAAATTTTTTATCAACATCAATATTATCATCAGCCTACTCATGTCCATTGTTGAACTCTCCAATGGCATGCTCTGAACTCAATCCTCAACTCTTCGCATCCATTTTTTATTACCGTAAAACAGAAAAAAAAATGTGGCTAGAAATCTCATATTTCCATAGGAAAGATATATAGTATAGTCGCAGACAATGATTATTTGAACATATGTAACCCGCGCTGATTAATAATTGTGCATACATTCACAATAACATTATGTACATACGATATCATACTTTTATTGAGTGTTTTATGGTTAGTATGAATAAATATGTACATACAAGACAAAATGCATAGAATTTTGTATTTACAGATAATACAATCCACTTTCGTAAGAGGGCATTATTTGTTTTTCATTTCAGAATCTATAGCATAATTAGAACAACAAATACACCATAGCAAATGTTTCAGTAATATCGGTCCAGTTATATAAGTCTTAAGAGAGTACGTGAAGGAAAATCGTCCAATGTTGATACGACTTTAGTACCTACTATTTGTTGCTGGTAGCACGTATCTCGGATTTCCTGCATATAACAGTGGAAAAATTGTGGCATAGACCCAATCAACGTAGAATAGCGATGAAAAGGAAAATCAAAAGCTGTTTGATGAGGCATTACAATTATATCAATGGATACGTTAATGATAACGTATCATGATAATGAGATCTACTAGTCAATATTTAAGGTAATTATCGTATGCTATTCTCGATACTTTTAACTTTTTGAACTTTTACTTAACAGATTAAATTGCGAAAGCTAAATTCTTCGGCCATTCATCCACTGGCTGTAGAACTAAGAAGTAACATTTTCACGTAATACTATAGATAAAATGATATTAAATTATTCATTATTATCATTTCAAGGATATTTATGACGCATTTAAGAATTTTTTCTGACCTTTTTTTATACAACTTTCTATTTAAGATGATTTTATTTTGTATTTATTTAGTATCAATAAGTTTCAATTTTCATTAGCGGCATAAATCGATTCCAACATTCCTAAATTACTTAGATCTTCTCCTGTTTTAATTAATCTTATTTGGCGAAATGAACTTACTTATATTATAAATCGTTGTGGTCCAACAAATTTAATTAAACGATTCATATTTTCGGGTGTTGGAAAACTTGTTTAATTTAAATCAAAATTACCTTTTGGGTGAAACTTGGATACTCGTTCACTTTAAAACTTAGCCACTTTGCAACAAAATGCTCTTATTTGAAAGGGAAAATCGTGATTACCTTTAAATCGAAATACACCGTTGTCTTATATTTAAAAGGAATTACCCATTATTTAACAATGTAACAAATTAAAAAAAAATTGAGCACAAAAAAATATTTTGATTTAAGATAATATGTTGTTCCTTAAATCTAATCTTACGTTTTCTGCACATATCTAAATAATTATCTTGCTATTGTAATTATAATCAGCGTTATTTCCTGAGGGCAATTTTTTTGTTGTTCCAGTCTACATTTCCCTATTGGTTCAATAGATAAGTATATCCGACATTCTATCTTATCTGTCCGCCAACAACGTTTAGTTTCATATAATTTTATTTTCATATCATTTATATTTAACGTCGATGAGTAAAGTTGAATTATAGTGCATACGCACTTAAAACAATAGTGTTTAACATTTACAGTTGCTAATCAGATTTACCGGCCATAACGCTCGGACTCGCTCGCCTCAATTCTCGAATGCACAATCGTGTACATTTGCGAAAAACACACCACTGCAAAAAACGGAACGTGTCAATATCCTGTCAACACCACGCATTCCTCGTCTGATTACATAAAAACTCATCTCACACACATTCAAATGAAGAATAATTAATAGAAAACGTACTGTTAACGTGATTAGGTACACAAATCATACACACTGTACGGCGACCATTACCTATATAATCTGAACGTAACATCATGCCTGTAATCCCCGAAGGGGTTGGCAGGGGAGTGTAGAACACTCCCACGTTTCACCAGTTACGTTTAAGTCCCGTGGAATAAGTGGTGAGCCTATTGTCATACATCGGCACAAATTGAGACTCTTAAGTCACTATTAAGCAGTGATAGCCTAGCGGTTCAGAATTCAGCCTCTTACTCCGGGGGTGCTGGGTTCAAATCCATGGCGCGCACCCCTTTATAAAAGTGTGTTTTAAGTTTAAATATCTCTTGCTAACGGTGAAGGAAAACATCGTGAGAAAACCTGAACACCTTAGAATTTATTAAAAAAAATCTGAGGTGTGTGACGTCTGCCAACCCGTACTTGGCCAGCGTGATAGACTATGATCTTAACCCTCTCAATATGAGAGGAGACCTATATTCCAACAGTGGAATGAGAAATGGGACGATCAAACTATCAGAAAGTCTAAATTAGAAAACACCGATAGTACCCGACCCGGTTGAACCCAAGACCTCCCGATCGGTAGTCGCGTTTGCAGCCACTCTATGAATGAAGCAGTCCAATACATAATCTGTTAAAATTATATTGATAACATTAATCATTAGTATCACGTATTAATAAAGCACATCTGCAGAACGATAGTTTTAGTTCCTTTGTATAGCACACTTCTAAATTCGAAACTGTGAAAGCACAACATTAGAAAACATAAATAAGTATATTTCAATAATAATTTACAACAATTCAAAGGTCACCCATCGAGGGACTGAAATATTGGTTAGTGCCTTATAAAAATGTTAGTATATATTATAATTTCAAGAATTAAAAGTTGTTTTTTAAACCTTTTGTTCTAATTAATTTGGACAATAGATAAAAGCGTATTATAGGAAGTCCATACTGATGATGATCATATAAATGTTAGTTTCAATGTTCAAGTGAAGAAGGTGTACTAAAAATTTTCATCGACGAGCAACTGAACCAATATTTAATTAAAAGATGCGTAAAATCCAAGTGACGTATAACTGTACAACACAGAATTTCATAATTAATGATTTTAAAAATGTTTTGGACACATATTAAGTCTAAAAACATTATAATGATTGTTATCCTAGTCAGGTGGGCCACGACAATCATGTCGCCTCAAATAGCACAGACATTTGTAACATATTTGCGACGAATTTTTCTTCCATTTTTCCGTTTAGTGATACGACATCGTAATATCAAATATCACCAATAGATTGTAAGATTAATTGTAATTCCTTTACAAACTGTTATTTTTCACAAAAAAAAGTCTAAATGTCTTGGAAAGTCTGGATCCGTATAAAGGAGCTGGCTCTGATAACATCCCTCCAGTGTTCATCAACAAATGTGCTTAGCCTTTGTTTATCCTCTTGAAATAGTTTATAATAAGTCCATCTCCAGCGCTGTTTTTCCATCTCAATGGAAGAATGCCCGAATAGTCCCAATACACAAATCCGGAGAAAGACAGGCAGTTAGTAACTACAGGCCTATATCTATCCTGCCAACACTAGGCAAGGTATTAGAAAAACCATGTAAACCATTGACTTGGCATTTAAAGTACTTTATGTCCGGAGATCAGCACACTTTTATAACCAATAGGTCAACTTGTACGGACCTTGTTTCCTTTGTAAACCAGCTTTCGGTCTCTGTCGACTGTAGGTTATCCGTGGATGTTATTTATACTGACTTTAGCAGGGCGTTCGATTTGGTTAGTCATCCTGTCATAATTATTAAGCTTTCACGTGCAGGTATCGGTAATAACATTCTCGAAGGGTGTACTTCATAATTCATATCTAGAAGGAAGAACGGCAAATGTCGTCATAAATGGATGTGCATCTAAAATTTACTCGATGACCACTGGCGAACCGCAGGGATCCCGTCTCGGTCCAATCCTGTTTAATATTTTTATGAATGACATCACTGACTTTATCCAGCACTCGCACTGCCATCTCTTTACGGATGATCTCAAAATATCAAGATGTGTAAACAACTGGAGTGACTCAGACAAACTTCAAAGAAACTTAGACGGTCTGATTAATTGGTGCAAGCTAAATCAGATGACCCTAAATATTGATAAATGTTACCATATAAGATTTTCAAGCCTGAGCCTTAAATGAACAAATAATTACCCAATCATAATTATCATGTACTTCGTTCTAACCAGGAAGAAGGTAACAGTAGGAGTAACTTCTACTTAATATTGTAATTAGAATGCAAATTAAGGAACACCAAAAGTAATTTAAACTATTCTTCGGACAGTACAAGGTTCTTTTGCTATAACACCTTTCAGTTTCCATCTTCAGTACTGAATTGGGATATGGACTGATCTTTAATTACTTTATTAGAAACGAGAAGTCTCAGAAATCGCCGTGCACGTGTTATGGTCATGATAATTATAGTAGAAGCACAGCAGATCTATGTATAAGGATAGAAACTAATGTGGACGGCCGCGGCGTGCGCCTGGCGTGCTGGTATACAAATGATTGATCTTTAAACCAATAACATATGTAACTTGCCGTCACATCTGAATCACTTTATCTTATGACCTCCAGATCAAATCTAACTCTCTGCATCTGAGCGGCTGTAACTGGGCTAGATGCGAGCGAGGCACCACGTGCGCCTCGGCACGTCGACAAGGCAATTTAATTCCTAGCGATAACCAATACGATACGTAATCGGCGCGATAACCTGAACGTGTGTATACCGAATGTGTGCAATAAAATAAGATCGCATCTTTAGCAAGAGCGTTTTATGTTCTGTGACGTAGCAGTGGTGAATAAAATTTAAATCTAAAAATGACGACTTCAGTGTGATAATCTGTTAGAGCGAATTCGTTTTTTATAATTTTTTTATTTGAATGGTTACGTTCATTATGTCCACAAATATTTGGAAAATGTGTGGCTTATAGCCTTATAGCATACTCAATAAAAACAGACATTACGAATGGCCAGTATGTCTAATTCATTATATTTATAATATAATCGAGGTTGTATCGAAAACAATAGTTATAAAAAATACAAGTGAATTGAGAACCTCCAATTTTTTTAAAGTCGAACAATTATGTCCGTGGCAGGAAACAATAAATAATCAAGTAGGTATATCTGAAAAATTTCTAATTCATGGCAGTATGCCAGAAACGCCATAGAATTATAGCTATAAGCGTAATTCGTTACGTTCTCACCCCTACGCCGCATGCACGAGTAAGTATGTATTTAGGTGCGTACGTAGACACGCGTCATCAAGCACGCGCTGTGACGTCTCAACTCCGACCACTACTGACGTATTGGTTATAAGAGTCGATAAAACTTTATTTAACATTCTTGTATCATACCTAAACATAACATTAAAGTTCGAATTCGAACTAGAACCAAAAAATCGAAATTACGTTCCATTTTACGTATGGATACTAAGCGTTTTAAAAAGCACTAATCAAAAAGTGATCTTTTTAGGTATGAAACGTTTTTTGTCATATTTCGTCTTCGTAAATAAATTAGTACGAGACCACTGACATAGAGGTCGTTGTACAATAAAATTATTACAAATTTGAAACAATTAGTGCATTTGTGTTAATTAGCGACATTGTTGACATATTCATTTATGTACTGTGGTTCGTGTCTCGCTAATCGGCTGTTCACACGTAGACAGCCAAATATTATTTGTCATTTACTTTCTGGTAGGCCAACATATTAGCGTCATGTTTCGCAAAATTCCTTGCAGTTTCTATTTGTTTTAAATAATTACCGCTGATTAGTTACGCCGCAGCTTGTTAACTAAACGTTAAGTTTAGTTTCCGTGCGGTCAAAATTAAATACTGCTTCAGTCACCAACCCAAACAGTCAACTTGATACCCTACATGACTAGCAATAATTATTTATTATCTAGAGAATTATCGAACGGGTTATAATTTTCCATTCAAAACACCAACGGCATAACATGCTGTCATCGAATTTGTACCAAGTCTCACTCAAACACACACAACATCGTCTTATAAAACTTTACGATTTATTTGAACTTATCAAATCCTTCATATAAAAAAAGCTACGTTTACAATCACTGGACTTTTCAATTATTACGCGATGTACCTATATACGTTGACATTTCAATTATACTTGACACTCTTTAAATGCGTGAAGCATAAAACCATAAAAAACAAAACTCGCCTTATATATTATTTATTTATTGAATTGTTATTAAATTACCCTAATATTATAAAAGAAAAATTTAATTAAATTTGTAAATAAAATACAATACACGTATAGATTACAAGCAACTTCTCGATTCTAAACACGCGTCTTCCTCGTTTGGAAATAATCCAATAAACAATGGAAATGAATCGAAATATAAACAGACATTCCAGACAATACGAATTTCAATCACGGAAAATGGTTTCCACTTCCACAGAACTGGTTTCACGAAGACAATGAAACATCTCCCTGCATTTCATCATTACAATTATTTATCTGTAGCTATAACATCTTGCCAGATACATTTCACGTGGTGAAATTCCAGGCAACGGTTATAGCAATTATAAGGCTATTCGTACACAGTCCGTCTTGAAAACGATGAACCAGTAAATAAAGTGGAATACTAAACAGCAGTCCCGCTTAAACTAGCGGTTACCAAAAGTACCTATAAACATTACACAATTATAGAATTACTCAATTGTTTTGTGTCTTGGACATTTCAAACATATGCATCATCAAGTTTGCATTAGATTGTATTTCTGGACTGGCTTGACCATGACTGATCAGTCAGTAGGTTTAATTTCCAATGTGTGTGTTTGTGTGATGAGTACAAACTGTGTATAAAAGTATGTTTTTATGGATACACATAATTTGTTCTTCCTTTGTTACCATAGCTCAGGCACTGTTTAGTTTAGATCAAATGGGAGCGTGCGATCTCTCAAATCATCATTGTTACATCTTCACACTAATTTTAGAAAATACTGCACTTGCATGATGAAGTCATAACTATGGAAACGATAACATAATTTGGTGTTATTTGAAAATAATATACCTAATAGTATAAAACCCCAGAATCCATATCGTTTTTAAGTGTCTGGAATAATCGATTTCCAATTGTGTAGTGTGTAATAAGCCTAATAATGTCGTATGCGACACGTGTAACAGCTTCCTAATAACGTGTTGTAAAATCACGTCTCTAATTTCGTTCGATTCCAAAACAAATTTATTCAGTTAAAGAAGGTCGATCCTGTCCTTAATTATGCTTATTTTTTGGTACTTCGAACTTTGCTGGAGTGAAAAGACAGAGAAAATTTATTTGTCCTGAATTAAGGCATAAATAGGTCTATTTTTATTAATGTTAATGTACTTATTTAATGAGCCAAACTTATCTATACTTACTTATAAAATTACGAATTATTTGAAAACTTGGAAAAATCAGTTTACAGGCGTGATAGCTAATTAGAATGATTTATCTCAATTTCATCAATGGGGTTTAGCCGTTTTCTGGAACTTGGTTACATACTTGCAAATACATATTTCTCGTAATTATGGAATGTACAGTTAATATACATTTTATATGCGTTCTTATATTGCATTCTGCACTCTTGATATAAATTCAATTATAAGACTAACAATTTAAAGTCCATGCAATCAGTTCCGACGTTCCTTGTTCTAGGATCGCGACGAAGACCTCGCAACCGTTCCACGTGTTCCTGGCTCTGCTGGTGGTGGCGGCGTGGCTGACGCGGCCGGGCGGCGGCAACGTGCGCGGCTGGCGGGCGCTGTACGTGGGCGCGGTGGCCACCCACCTCGGCGCACAGATATGGATGACGCTGGTGTCCGGTAAGACTATCTCATTTGGAGTGTATAACATTAAATTTTCTCTCTATTCACATATGTATATAATGAGCCTGTATTGTATTGTATGTACCCTGTATGAAAGAGAAATTTAAAGATTTAAAGAAATTTAAATTATTTAAGATTTATTACATTGAAAAAATCGCATAAATAGTGACAAAGACAAAATGAGCTTAACGCTCCTTGAAACTCTATTATCCATAGCTATTATAGAAGTTGACTGCTACACACAGTTTTTTATTCTATTTTAATCCAAATTTAACAAGATTTATGATCTGTGCGCTGACTTAGACTTTCCGTCAATATTGACTAGATAAATGGATTTTTTTTGGTTTTGAAATAAAATTTCGTTTGAAACACCCGGATGGCTGTACTCGACTTGATTAACATTGCAATGTACCAGGTCACCGACTCGCAGTAAACTGATTTTAACGATGTATTCACTGGCGGCGCGCATTTCGCTCGGAGCACCGCGCGCAGTTCCGAGAAATTCATAGCTGCGGACCACGTTTCTTTGAAGATTTTTATCTTAATGATGTCTTATTGAGCACACTATCATTGGCAATGATATCTTAGCACTTTTATCATAACGGAGTGGATAACCGAAAACTGTAGCTACCTATTTTTTACATCAACAGCAACCACTCTCAGGTCACTTCTGGATATAGACCACCTATAACGAGCGCCTTTATATCAGACATTATATGCAACTGATTTTGCGGCCACAAATAATATTTACCCACCATGTAATCAAAATTATATTGAATTGTAAATTTAATTTTAACCCCAATATTTACTTTGCATTCGTATTAGTTTCATTAGTTTAGAACTATCCATTGAGGGATTACTGGTCCGTTCACGTCACTCTTTTATAATGCGTTATATAAACATATCGTAACATCACGCCTGTAATCCCCGAAGGGGTAGGCAGAGGGGTTTACTACACCCCCACGTTTCACCAGTTACGTTTA
>DWME01009280.1:0-11035 GCA_018244795.1 Parelbella ahira ahira | reverse complement strand
AACTTAGGATATAGTTACATGTATGTAATAGTTTTAAGTTGAATTACTTTAACATATGATATATGAGGAATTCAGTTAACGTACAAAAGACGAAAAAGGTTGTCGGGACCGTAGCCAGTAACCAGTACTACTAGCCTGTCTACCGCAATGAAAAGTTGATGTGACTAATATGTATGTTTGTATGTATGTGTATGTATTTTACAATACTATCTATTGTGTGTGAATGTATAAGAATAGAATAGATGTGTATTTAAAAAAGATACGGTTACGTTATATGCTTTGTATAAAATAATTCTTAAAAAATAGTTTCTATCAAAGAACTTTTGAACACTGTATCTCCTTTTGAGAAACCAAACATACCAAAATATGGACAAATTAAATAATAAACATATAATTAGTAAATATCTCGTCATGACATTATTATACTAAGCCAGATTTTAATTACTCTCTCCTAACTACAGCTTAGAGAAGCGCTTCGAGTACAAGATTATTCAATTAGACACGTCCTGAACCTAAGTTTAGATGGAATAGCCATTGTTCCACAGTACTTTTTACTGAGGACAAAGAGAAAGATACAGATAGGAGGAAAACGTAATAAAGTTACTGAATTTATATATATGATGTAGGATGTGTAGGATATATGTACATGTAATATTTTAGGTGAATATACATAAAAGCAGTAGTAGCTTGTAAACAATTTTGTTTTTAATTTCTGCCTTTAATCTCAAATAGAATCAAAGATATATCTGAGGTTTTTCGTAGATATGTGGTAAAGTACCTACATGTCTACGGAAAGCCTTAGATATGTGATTTAGGGCCGGATATAAAACTTTTTACTTTCGCTTATAAAATTATACTAAATTCGCATTTTAAATAATGATGTTATGCTTGCTCATTAATAGATTACCTCCTTTGGGCCGCAATTGTGACTGCCGAACGTGAGGTCCTGGTTTCGATCTTCGGGTCGGAAATTATTGGGTTTTTCTATCTTGAAATTCCTAGTAGTAGTTAGGAAACTGGACTCGTGCCCGGTGTACGGCATTAGGCTCACCCTGTATCCCATGGGACGTACAACTTAACAGATAAAAGGTGGGCCTACCCCTATGGCAATGCTTTCAGAGAAATACAGAAGTATCATTGTGTTATGTCATTAATAGAAACGTTACTAATTCTTTTATTCCTTAAAATATTTATATTTTATTAAAAAGTAAAAAATGAAATATAATAAATACAAATATTATTGGTAAATTTTTAATATAAAAAATTAAAATCTGTATGAGATTCGCCCTTGATATCTCTAAAGCATGAGGTATGCCCTGCTTTGTGAATTACAACACCTACATATATTTCAGCTATCAAACTATTTTTATAAACATTCTTCCAGGTTTAATATAGTCTGGACCACTAGTGAATTGGACGCACAGATTTAGTCAAAATTATTCCTGGCCAGAGTCCTGTTGGACAGAGTCCAGGGTTCGTTTGCATCTCGTAAGAAAATTCATTTGGCAACGTTCTTAGATTCAATCTATGAAATTTAACATGATATAAAGGGGATTTGAAAGCATATCTATGGGAATTGAGTGGATATTTAGTTATGTCGATTTTTGTTCGCTCAACATATATAGGTAAACGTTAATGAACACAAAATGCGTTGAATAATAATAAGAAGAGAGTACAGTTACAATTAATTAATAATAAAATTCTGTACTGATATTACATTTATGTATATTTTATTGGTAGGCAGATATACCGAGAAAAGTAAAATGAGTGAAAAGACCTAGAACTAAAGGGCTCAAAAAACTGATCTAAAGAGCACTATTTCAGTCTATGCATTAGCAACCTACAGCTTTCCACATGACAGTGATCACTACTATTAGATGACCCATCTGCCTGACCGCTAAGTTTAATGTACGGTAAGCAAAACATATTTTTTAGGAATGACAAGGATTCTGTAGTCGATGTTAAAAAAGTTAAGTAATACAGTAAAGAGTATAGATTTTCGGTACTATCTATGAGACACATTGTCTATTCACCTCTTTAGAATAATCTCTATGTATCTTTGCTAGTTATCTTAAATAAAAATAGGCATATTTTCCAAACATGCCGGTGAATATCAAACGAATAAAAAAGTATGTAGGTGACCAAAATTTAAGAACTACGAAACTATTTTTCAATAAAGGTTTCCATGGAATACCATTTATTATTACTCGATAAATGTTGTCACAATTTACAGACCGAGCTACTTTAAGCTAAAATAAAAATATCCAAATAAAACAAACGTTTGGCAATATACAAAATGGGGATTTATTATAAAACTGATTAAATTATCGCTGACTGCGCATACGATATGTTTTGACAATGCCATCCAGATATTCCTTATATCTCTGTTTCGGATATTTCGATGATTCAGCTTTTAGCCAAATTGAAAGCCTCGATTTGCCGCCCATCGGCTTAGGGCGCCGGCACCAAACTTGAGGAACGTCTAGGCTGTACTTGTAATATAGAGGTATGCGAAAATAAAAATCCGTTATAAAAACCTTAGAAGTAAACATATTTTATGAAGTGCATGCATAAAAGAAAGATACCTGCAGTAAAATTAAGATTTGATATTGAACGTACGTAAAAATACCAAGTGGAACAATTTTGACGAGTAATTTCTAATTAATTGACTTGCCGGTTTGATCAGTGTTTAGTCCATTTTGGACAATCGATTATGGTAATATGTATTGTGAAAGTTCGGCAGACGATCTACTTGGTGTCGAGTGTCGCCATAAATAACATGTGCATCAATACGCGAGTTTAAGATGCACGCAAATCTTAGAGAACTCTTCTAAAGTCTTTACGACCCTGATGTCAGCATATTTGAAAATATCCCAAACGCGATAAATATTTCTCAGAATAAATCAAATAAAAAATAAGGTTCATTCGATTACGTCATTCGCAATGCCTAAAAATTGCTTCAGTAGAAAATAACAGAGGGAATATAAAATTGTTTTCAAATGAAAAAAATAATACTCTTCAAGCTTTGAGAACCACTGGCACAAAGCTCCGAACTAGAC
This sequence comes from Parelbella ahira ahira, assembly GCA_018244795.1. Classification (NCBI taxonomy): domain Eukaryota; kingdom Metazoa; phylum Arthropoda; class Insecta; order Lepidoptera; family Hesperiidae; genus Parelbella; species Parelbella ahira. The sequence continues at coordinate 7,976 of DWME01009280.1, read as the reverse complement.
AGCTTTGTAACGCAGTGGATGGAAGTTGCTCTACGAGTGTTTTTGTATTGAAATTTTCATCCGATACATTTATCTTTTATTGTTATTCTGATCTCGTGTTTGTATTGTTTATTTTGTGATTCAATTTACATGTATTGGGTATATCGAAACGTTTATACCGCCGTGTTTTATGCGGCTCTACATCATATTTACGTACGATACAAAAATGTAACGTTTCATATGATCAACGTAAATAACCTTTTTTTCCTCGAGTAATTTAAAAATAGACCCCTTTTATAGGACATTTATAGGCGAGCAGACGTGCCCCTTTAGTGCGGGTTCGATGTCCGTGCGAAATAGAGCGGCAAATTCCACGGGCTGCCCATACACAATCGTTACGCTACGCGTCGCGGCGGGATTATGGGTCTGTTAGGGAATGATGTGAATTAGATCGCGAGGATTTTATATTAAATATAGAAGCTTAATTAGCGGGAAGAGTAGGTATATTAATAATTAGTTCAAATGAAGATGACGCTTAAGTATTTAAATATACAGGCCTTAGAGTAATTCCTAATTTTCTAATGCGTATCAAGTCAGCTAAAATGCATTTTACCAGCGTGACACCTATCTTTGACTGAAAACAAGAGGTATGAAAGGGTTGATAATAATAAGGACGGACTATAACGCTGCCACGTTTTTTTGTTACGTTTATTATCATATTAATTGTTTAATGTTACTCCAAAGTATGCTTTGGTCCTAACTGCAACATCCGGTTAAACCCAACACAATATTGCAATGCTTCAAATGTCTAAATACATATGTACATATATGTACTGTTTTCGTAACATTGCTGTTCATTGCAATATGTGATCGGAAATAAATTGCGTAATTAAATGCACCGTTCGTTTCAAACAAATCGAGTGTCAATCGAGAAAAGACAGAAGTATCATTCACGGGTGCACCAAGAAAACTCATTTACATAATGTATAATGGAAAACGGGTTGGTCCCTTTCAGTCATTTGTATCGTTTCGCCACAGTCTATTTCGTAATAAACCATATTACATTCGCTCATTTGCGAGATGATTGTAATATATCAAAATCCGTATTTTCAGAAAACGGTTTCAAAAGTTTGAAATCGTCATTATTCTATGACTAATAAACTATGAGTATTTATGATTTATGACTAATAGAACATGACAATTCTATGATTTATGACTATTATAATAGTCACAGAATAATTACGATTTGAAACTTTTAAAGCCGTTTTCTGAGAAATACACATAATTACATATTACGGTCTTCTCGCTAATTACTTATATATAGCCAGGTTATAGCATCTATATTAGTGCAACATTTTTTTTCTTTTTCTGTACTTTTAATGGTATTCCCAGGTCAGCACTTTCATTCAATTCAGGTACATACTACCTGAAGCGCTTAAAACAAGTTTGACCACACTGCCCGGTGGGAATAGGATTTACGGGCGGGACAAGTGGGATATATTTTATGACCGAATAGATGAAGAGTATAAAGTATATAACATTGCAACAAGGGTTGTAACGAAATAGGAACAACCCATTTGATCAGTATCACACGGCAATCACTTTGACCAATGAGAAGCACGAACACGGCTATGAGCTTGATTTACTGTTAAGTTTATGATGTATGCTTTGGAGTTAAGGCGTAACTAATTATTGTGGTACGTTGATTAGTTTTAAACTATTTCAAATATTAGCTGCTGCTTAAGAAAAACTAAATTCAAAATAGACTTCTGAATTCTATAAATACACTAAGTAAGGGTAAAACTTCATATTTGTAATTTCCAATACAACGCAACGAACACGCAGTTCATTAAAACAATGTTTAGGCTAGTTCATTAATCATCGTTAATTATACACACACGAATATATAACAAAGTACGTATGTACACAAGTATGAAGAACATATTAGGTACGCGTGAAGTTACCGCGCACGGTATGTAAATGCTAAATATATATGCACTAATATATTGAAATCCGTAACTATTAGTTAACGATACTTCCAACTAATGTAATGTATGTAGCAGTCCAACTTGGAATGAACGATGATCGACCAAGATGGGGGTTACCGCTGATTTACTACAGTTAAACCGGCCCGCATAGTTTGTAGCAACGCATTACACTGTACACTGGCGAGTATTATGTTGGGAAACTTTAAAATAATAAGCAGACTTGTTACGTAAACAGGCATTTGATGAGGACTGCGGAATAAACAACTATTTTTTTTTATCTGGCGTTGACTGGACACTGCAGCTTATGCACATACATCTTTATTAAATAAATAAGACTATGAGGACTCACAGGAATAAGATCGATCTCAGATCCGTTGCCATATTTAATATTTACGTTAAACGTTAGATGTAATAATACAAATTTTAAAACAAAATAATCCATCAATATTGTTTAAAAACACAAAATAGAAATTCACAACAATTTTAGTGGCGGAACGTAAGGGCTGATTTTAATTAAGGTCAGCTCAGAAACGTGTTATTTATATTCGATCCGGCCCTACTAAAGGAAACTAAGGGACTCACTTCCATAAGCCCTTTTGTAAATGTAGGTTTATGTAAAAAATACAAATGGATTCTGCATTGTGATAACAATGTTTTACACAAACAATTGATAGATTTTACTCATCTCTTTTAATAACTTTTTTATCTATTGCGTAATAATTAAAAATGATATTCTTTCATCTTCTTAAAGTTTTATAAAGCCAAAGCAAATGGGAAATCATTAGGGTATGAACAGCGATCCCCCAAAGTCACGGCTGATGAGACACAGGAACAGAGCGGTAAAGAAAAAAATATTGCACCAGATTGTGCCCTAGATGTATATTAGGGCACGACAGAATGCTTGCAGAACATTTTGTCACACCACTTTATTTATGACTCGATAACTGTGCTCCATAACATTAATCATCACCCAAACAGCTCAGTCTTTAAATTTAACGCTATTCATAATTCGAACGCTACATACCGTGCTATAAACTCGACAAGATTTCCAGAACGTTCTAGATATAGCATAATAAACACTCGCGGGGTCGTATAAACTTTTTATTACTGTGATAGTGGATAGCCCGTTCGGCGGTGTTTACGGCCGTGTGTATAATGCTCAAGCGGGTCTAACTGGTTACTACTGTCTTAGCTGACGTGGATACCCATTTTAACACTTTATCCGAAGTCTATTTTCAGTGTTTGTTTATTTTTAATGACTTGTCGGTAATCCATTAAACGTATTATGATTGGGTTGATTTAAAGCGAGGTGAATGAACGAAGTAGAAAATAAAAGAAATATATACGAAATGATAGCAAAGTAAGTGATTTAAAAAGTAATAGTATGAGTTGATAGTTTTGCGTTAAACGTAAGTTAAGATAATTATATCAAATTAACTAACATGTAACTTGTCAATGATACTAGTACTAGTACTAGTACTTATAGTAGTAATAAAAAAAGAAATAATAACAAAGACTATAATACATAATAAGACCTGGCGTGAAGATATGTATGTATGTATGTAAATATTAACAATCTACTCATACAATATATGTACAATACAGCTCATTATTAAAAAAGAAATTTGTTACTCTCCCATACATTAGGTACAGCTGTACTAAAGTCAGAATTTATCAAAATTAATAATAAAACAATAGCCATTAGCTTATCAAACGCCTATTCAAGATCCTCAAGATCGGAAGAAACGCAATTTCCCCAACGCTGACTGGAGCGCCGCGAACAATTTATGGGATCTGGGACAAAGGAGGGACGCCCACCGACTTTCCCTGAATGCCTCCATTTGTTGTAACATCGCCGAAGACAAAGATTTGGTTTATAGCCGAGTGTTATTGAATAATGACTTCAATAAAGTCCTGAATCTGACGGTTGTGCTTAAGAACTTTTGGCGGGTGCTTAATGTCAGGTTTTAAACAAAGGATTTTTTGTACCTCATAATAAATGAGGCCAGATGATGTATCCTTGAAAAGTGGAATATGTTTATATAATGTCATCATAAGAATTTTGGCTTGAAATAAACGAAAACATCTAAAAGTTAATATAAAACTTAGAACAAACTTCCGCGTATAATAACTGCGTCCTAGATTTAATACTGATTGTCGCCACATAATATAAATCTGCGTAAAGGAGTCTCAAGGGTTCGAGAACTTAAAATAAAACCGATAAATCAATAGAAAGTAATATCGAACACCGGAACACTCGAAACGGCAACAAATCATTTTATTCCGAACAATCTGTCTCATTAGCGACTCCAAGAGCCGACACAAACGAATTGCATCTTCCAGCAATTAATTCCAAATCTCCAGGACTGAACCCAAGACAGTGGGTAACGACCTCATTAGGGGTGCAGGGGCTCCCCCGTTGATTGATTATAGGAGTTCTTTCAAATATTTGTCAAAACATTTTCCACGCCGACTGGCCTTTTAGTGTTTTCGATTCATTAATTAATGCGGTATTTTTGTTTTGGATTAAGGTCGCTGTTGCCTGTCGGAATTTAGTAATCATGAATAATTGATCACTTCTAAGATATGGCTGAAAAAAATAACAAGCAACAAAGAAAGACTCGTTCCCTTTTACAGATATTCGAAATAAGTCTAGTCATGCATGATAAAGTAAATTTATCAAGCGTGTATATCTCTGAGACACCTCAACTCAATTCAGCATTCAGTGCTCTAGATATACTTCGATGAATAAAGTACGTTCTCTGAAAACATTTTTCTGAGCTCCGTCTTGCGTAACAACTGACATTTACACTTATAAATCATTTACATGCCTGAATCAATCACCACCTTTCTCTATAACTTTCCTTTCAGCGTTCGAAATAAACTTGGCATTATAATAAATACGGTTTTTTTTCTAATCTAAACTTTTATCGCTATCGAATTCATCTACCCGGAGAGTTTCAGTGATTTATCGAGACGGCAGGGACAGGACATGCTGTTCAGGTGTGGGAGATTTACTGCCAGGCGCTGTCCGATCGTAAGCGTTTAATCGGTTAGGACGTGTTCCACTGTAAGCGGATTAACCAAGTGAAGTGTGTAAAGATAAAAGCTTATAAAAATGTCAAACACTTTATATTGTATAAATGAAGAGAACAACACCAGGGTAGTGATGTAATAAATACTTTATCCAATGCTATATTTTTTCAATACATTTAGAGCACATATTACTACCACAAAAGAGCAGAGCATTGACAATAATGTGCAACCATATTGTAACGAAATATTAGGACAATTGTGGTGATATTCCAAAGTCATCCTTATAAGTAACAACATATTTATGATTCCAATATAAGATACGTGGTTGATTATATATCAGTAAATGTACTAAATTATAATAACACATATGTATATCTACTCTCACTTAAAATATTTATCAAAATATTCATCCAAATGCATGCATAAAGAAAGAATAATTTGCGAACATGTGTATGTATATAATTTTGTTGAAACAGCAGCAAAAAATTTTGTAAACAAACAAAAATGCGGACAGTTTTGAGGTACGTTATTCGTAATATTTATCTAATTGAGCTCACGAATATTCAGATTCGTACGTATTTACTGAGACTGAAGTGAAACAGAATACTATACTATTAATATAATTTTAGTTTACCAATGCAAGTAGTATTCTGACACGAATGGTTATTACCTTTTTAAAAGTAAAATTGGATAGATATGTAATTAAAAAAAAAACTGTAAAATTTTAACGTGTCTACATATATGTTACTACGGGTATAAACCCACATGAATGTTTGTTTTATTGATTAAAACAGCGCCCAAGCTTTTCTTGCTTAGTATTTTAACTCACTAAGACTTACAATTCGAATACTAAAACGCTTTAAGTACGACCACTCACTTTGTTACGACGCAGAACTAAACAATTAGTCAACGCGAGCTAGAAAGCAATGTATCTAGAGATATTTTGCTTCGTACAAAGCGCAAAGAACCTTTAATTAAGTTTTAACTAAAACGTTTGTAACAGATTAAAATGTTAAATTAATTTTCCTTTCGACCTATTTAGAAGAACCAGGCATTTAAGCCTTTGTCCAACATATCACAAAATCTATACATACTCGTATGAGACTACGTAATGAAGCGAGTATGATTGGTGCGCAAACTTAAATTCACAAGCTGTCCTAATTTTGGGTTTGAGAATAGTGATCAATCTATTACTGATTACTGATGGGGGAGTAGTCTGTCTAAGTTTGGATATAAATTACTAAGGCCTTTCGCTATTCCTATATCAAGTTACCATTTTATTTTTAAAGTAACAAAACTGTTTGTCTATAAAAAAGTTTTTGATTATAGTACAATAATGAAGAGTTTTCATTGAGATGCCAGAAAGAGCTTTACTGAACAACGATCATACCGTCCATAAGCCTTTATAAAACTACGGCTCAACATGGACCTTCCCTAATTGGCGCCACTCCATCCCATCCCGGGACGTTTACATCCACCTGCAACTAGCTGTCTTATTATGATCTTCAGACACCCGGTAGAAGGGCGACCTGTGGGCCCCCTTTATCCGTTCTTACAGAGCTACTATAAGTTTGGCGCATCCTGGGCAAATAGAATGTTATCACCTTGGACCTAGCAACCTTCGCTGCCATCGGAGAAATGCCATTTAATATGACAGCTGTGCCCCAAACCATATCTCCATCAATCCGTACACAATTACACTTTAAATATACGTACCTATATTAACATATAGATCAAACCTACTCGCACGCCATATTTTAAACAGTATTTTTGTAACACTAGTAATAACTCCCCTATGTACATACATATCATCATCATTATCATCAGCCTATCTCAGTCCACTGCTGGACATAGACCTCCCCCAATGAGCGCCGTCGCGCCCTGTCCTCGGCTTGTCACATCCAGCATCTGCCTGCAGCCTTTCGCAGATCGTCATCCCATAGGGTCGGATTTTTATATACGTACATACATATGTACGTATATAAATATACATATATGGGACGCATCCTTGATATAACACGTCGCTAATTAAAATACAGTTCAAGCTCCTATACAAACATTATATTTACTCTATATAAATAGATTTTGAATACAAAATCATCATTATCGAGAACGTCAATATTAATTATACGCCAATAAAGCAGCGGTTAAGGGGCGTTTTACACGAGTTTTATTAACGATGCCAAACGGCCGGCAATTATGACGAGTGACCATTGACCTGGTATATGCAGCCTTGCTTCATTGACAGCGAGTGAGGCATTAGCAATATGAAAAAATATTCCGTTTTTGTCCTACAAGCGATATGGATTGCAGTTTAGCGATATGGATTGCAGTTTAGCGATATGGATTGCAGTTTAGCGATATGGATTGCAGTTTTACGGGAAGATTTGCTAGGACTATTCACTAGGTTTACTAGATATTTTTTTCTTAGCAGTACGTTTTTATAATTGGACTTGGTAGTACATAATCAGCTATTGCAATTTATTTACACAGGGTGATCGTATGTTTTATTGTTAGCAATTTGTCTACTTTAGTACTTACATATATGCGATATAGCTCATAGGGGAAAAAAACACTATTGAAAATCACTGGTGCGGCTCTACACCGCAGCTGAACGCTGATTCAATGCCTACTTGTTGCAGGAGTGCAGTGCGGAGGGCGGTTAATATATTTAGAGATATTTTAATTCCAACTACGCCTTTTTTATTTTATTTATGTATTTATACACTCACGCACACACACCCACACAGTCGCACGCACACACACACACACACACACACACTCATATTTTTAAATTTCAACACACTTAAGATTTAATTAGATACGAAAAATTTAGACGTTTTCCCTTAACTTTAAAAGAATAAACGTAACATCACGCCTATAATCCACGAAGGGGTAGGCAGAGGGGTGTGCTACACCTCCAAATTTCACCAGTTACGTTTAAGTCCCATGGAATAGGTGGTGAGCCCATTG
>DWME01009279.1:0-11036 GCA_018244795.1 Parelbella ahira ahira | reverse complement strand
GCGCGCGGCGACAGCGAGTTGGCCGAGTCGCTGCTCAGCGGCGGCGTCAGGTTCTGAGGTTTCCGCCTGTCGGGTGCGCGATCACTTAGCGATCATGTGTTGGAACGTCGCCGTGCACTACGACACCGTGTCATGCCAAAGTAATAGTAATAACGATAGGACATTTCAACACATGGCCATCTGAACCCAAAGTAAGCGTCTAGAAAGCTTATGTCATTCCTACTCACACATCTTTTAGAAGGTGACCGTCTGGTTTAAGCTGACCCTTTCAGTAAGCAGTATGTTTTAATACTCAAAGTCTCATCTTCAAGTTTAGCAAAACACTGATCGAATAAAGAGCTCATGCTCATTACCATGGCTACTCAGTATGTAACATTGTATAACTCCTGAATTTATTTGTCACCTCTACAATATAAATAATGTATGCTATTAGATTATCACCTACTAATCAAATTGTTTTTGTTGCAACCAATTATGTCTTGCCAAACAATCCTAATATGTATTGAAAATTTTCCGTTGTTGTTTTAAACGTACTATAATTTTTAAATATAGAACAGTGACATACATTTAACACTTTGACCATTCAAAACGAGACAGAATAAAGGTAGTTGATTGGTTTATTAGTTTAGTGATTAGCAAACCCGACAGTCGAGCCGGTGGTCATGGGTTCAATTCCCACCCGGGACAAATACTTACATGATGAACACCACTTGTTTACTGTCTGGGTGTAAAAAGGATGCATCTATTTATATGAATGTAAGTAATTTATCAGCCATCTTGAACACCACGAGTTTTGCCTAGTTTGTAACAGAACGATTCTTTGTAATGTTCCAAGATAGAGTTTTTTATAGGCGAGTTGATCTTTCGAATATTCTAGAAAAAAACACATCGAATATAAGAAAATTTACTGTTTAAAATTGAAGACATGGGAATTTTTTTTTATAATTACCGTTATCAAGAAACTATTTTGGTTTCAACATTTTGCATTTGATAACGAAACCAGCGGAAATCGTGACGACTGCTTCGTCATAAATACGAGTCTTTTGCATAAGATTTCGTAAGTGTTATTTGACAATTTAATCAATATTTTAAGGTTGCACTGCAGAATTACTTTCACAGGGTCTACATTTGAAGGATAGAATGAGCCTAAAATCACTGACTATTGACGCCTATTAGCTGTAGACTAGTTGACATCAACCTGTATGCACTATAGCTATATTATTTGAATCCCACCTCTTGAGCATGCGCTTCTCCTCCTCCGTGTAGAAAGGCCAGTCCTCGTTGACGTCGTTCCACACGTGCCTACGCAAATGGTAACAATTGTCCTTGAGCGTGCCAATCTCTGGCAGTATCTTATTCACCATACTACGATCTTTCTCCTTGATGCCCTCTGCGAAATGCAATGCGACAAATTAAATCAAGTTGAGTTCGTCAATAGCCAAGAGCACGCATTGAACCGAAGCTTACCGCCGTTCAGTCTCGCGTACAGTTCCGGCTTCTTGAAAGGTTTCAGTGCTAACAGTTGTATAAGTCTTTCTCTGGAATAGAGGAAACGGAATGCTATTAGCCGAATTGAATTAATGGTGTAAGCGTTAAAGTAACGAGTTTACTGATATATTTACTAAGACAATCTGTCCAAATTGTAACAAAAGTGTTATTTTAATAAAATATTTATTATATATCTTTAATGTAAAAAAAATATAGTAATAGAAAACTTGTATATTTCATAGATGCAAAAAATCACGGTTACGGATATATCACCTTGAGAGTTGTTTTCTTTTACCAATAATTTTTGCACGACCTTGTTCGTGTATGAGTCACTAGTTAGAGGAACTAATCACCATGTAAAGGAAGGTTTTGTATTACAAAACCAATAATGGAAAGTACGCGGTACGATGCTACACCGTACTAGTTACAGTGCTGACGATGTACATTTTATAAATATTAAAATTATTAATATTTACGTCTGGACGCTGTAGTATTAGTTATTTGCAATATTTTTTTATTTATAGTTCACGCATGACCACACTTCCTTAATAGTATATTATCGTGTCGGTTAGGAAACGATAACGATACAACGAAATTATCATTTCTCAAACGTTCGTCGTACGTACGGAGCAACGTTCCAATTACGAAATTGAAATAAATCACGTAGGCGACTCGCACAATGGTCAAGAGGAAAATGGTGTGCATTTAAAAGCGACTCAACATAATGACGAGTGTATTTTACTTTCCAATATTATATATTCATTTGGGACTGTTTTAAACAAAGAAAATTTTATTGAAAACGACAAACAAGTAAATAGCCGTAACAAAAAAATAAATGATAAATTACAGAGAACACGTTCCAAAAACAAGTACGTCAATGTATCGATCGGTATGCAACATACGATTTGGCATTTCTTTTTTCTTTCTTTGCGTTGGTGGATATTAGAGTTGCTATTGGGCGTAAATATATAAAAAAGATCTATTGGAAGCTTTGTAATGACAAAAGTTATCGTTTTTTCAACACGGCAAAATTTTATCATGAATAACATTTTCAAAGTTTGAAACAATAATTTTGCAACGACATGAAATAATGAAAAATAGTGTTCAATTGTATAAAACGAAAAAGCGATCAATATTACTGTGGGTGTGAGTCATGATGTGTAATCGAAACGAAGAACCAATACTGTAACGCTGAGTGTGTCGACACATTATTCGTGTGACAGCACGCACGGTGATCTTTATACGTTGTTACTAAGGACCTCACACCGCTGGCTACGACTGGCTACTACCTCCTGCTTTTTTAACATTTATGTCCGAATAGAGGCTATGGAAAAATTGTTAACACTAAAGTTATGCGATAATAAAAAAAACATTAGAAACTGAAGATACTGAATAGGGCAAAATGAGAAGAGGTAGCGATTTCGATCCTCACGGTACGTGTATCCATGAAACAGAACATTTGTAACCAAATAGACCATGTAATCGTTTGACTAGTACAATCTGTTTATGGACGTCTCGTGTGATGTTTCAAACAGTACTAACTTTACGGGCCGCCTGCTAAGGTCTGGATTAGGCGGTGGCCGTTGCGGCTGGCTGGGGTGTTGCGGCGGCGGTTGCTGTTGGGGGTGCGGCTGTTGGGGCTGGTGCGGCTGGTGCGGGAGGTGCGCCGGCTGAGGGTTCTGCGGACGGATAACTGGGGGGACGACCGCTGTTCGCTCCGCTCGGTCTGGCCTGTCGGCTCTCTCGGGCCGCTCTTGCCGTTCGAGCCTCTCGGGTCGCTCTGGTCGTTCTTGCCTCTCGGGCCTTTCTTGTCTCTCGGGTCGTTCTTGCCTTTCGGGCCGTTCTTGCCTCTCGGGCCGCTCGGGCCGCTCTGGCCGCTCAGGTCTCTCAGGTCGCTCGGGCCGCTCTGCCCGCTCGATCTGAGCCGCAGCGAGACCATTTGAGAACATGGGGTGTGACGAGCGTACTTTCACGCGCCGCCCAATATCTGTCTGATTAGGTTTTATGACGCGAGTACTGAAAGTGAAATATACAGAATATAAAGATGATATTGGGAACTGATAATTCAAAATTACCTCAGATATGTTCTCATTCATTCACGCTGTTAACACTGAGAATAAAGTATGAATAATGTCTGAGATATCTTTGAATTAGTAAGATTAATCAACACATACAAAAATTTGAAAGGGTAGAAAGTAACCATTTGCTCTGTTCCGCGGCGACTGTCCTCGCCATGCGGTCCTTGGTGGCCTCATACGAGTCATCGTTGGCCTGCACCCGCATCCGTCGAGGCAGCGGCCCGCAAGACTCCAGCCTCTTCAAGCCGCTGTTTCTGACACATTCGAACGAACCCTGCAACCAAATAACATATGGGTCAATATTTTATGGTTCGTTTTACAAATACCGTTTTACCGACAATGGATATACATATACAGCTTCAAGGGAACTGTTATAGTAAACAACAAACTGTCAATTATCTAAATATTTAAGCTTGAAGACAACGCCATAAATTTAGGGTAAAACTTATTTCATAGAATAAAATATTGCTAGGTTATCCATAAGTTATATTCCAGGCAGCACTGGAGAATCGTGGTATAAATGTACTCCAAATCTCTTCCAGTTGCTCGTGCCCAGCAAATGGAACATAAAAAGTGTCATAAATATAACCATTTGTAATAAGTATTTGAAGTAAACTTCCAGCGTTTTTATTCTAATCAATATAATGTGATATGAAAATATGAAAATGACCAACTATACAAGCGATTATATCTGTTAATACATTAGATATCCAAGTTGCGTTTTCTTGTGTGTAATTAAATCTATCGAGTAACACGGGAGCCAGTTACGTGGTTTTTACTTTAATCAAGTCTAGCAGACGACCTAAATTGGGTACAACTTGTAACAGCTTTGCAATCTGCACCGCTCGCGGCCGCTCGGCATTATGTTATCCTAAACAAGGACGTGCCACTTTTTATAACTCGCTACGTATGTATTTCCACTAGTACGTCAATAGTTCTACTTTAATATAAGTGTTATATTTAAATCGTTTACCCACGTCAGGTAAGTGGACTAATATTAAATTATTTACCTTTGTTAAAATCGTTGAAATAAAAACGTAACCATGACGCCTGTAATCCCTGAAGGGGTCTGCGGGGGAGCGTAGTACACGCCCACATTTCATCCGTTCCGTTCATGTCCCACCGGTCGTTGAAACGATTTTAATTTAAATCGATGGGAGCATTAAAAATTCTATTCAGGACATGTTTTGTGAAAGAATTCATAAATACGCAACTCCTTCCAACACATCGACCACGGCACAACGTAAGGCAACAACCGCTCTGCGACCCACAAAGCCAAAACGAGTGTACGTTATCACGTCGCCGGGTGTGATACTAGCCGAATTGTAGTTTGACCATTATAACCTAATTTGCGTTATACATATAACAAGTCACGTAACAAAAAATCACCTCACCTATACCTAAATATTGTATTGCTTCAATCAGAAATGCCAGTTTAATAAATATTATTTTATATAATCGTCACGACGTACTTCTACACCGTCTTCATTAAAATCCCCAGTTCCCCACTTCAATATGTTTAATTTGGTCGATAATAATAATTTGAAACAATAACAGTTGGCGTAATCTGCAAAATATCACCTAAACCGACGTCAGCGTAATTCATATACATATAAATTGAAATACGAAGCTTTTTTTACATATACAACCACTATATTTATTAATTATAATATTAGCTTAACAAATTACTTTTAATGAATATGTTATGTGCAAATATATCCAACATACGTAATTCTCGCTTTATTTTGCGTTAACGAATACTTGTGTAACTTTCTCACTATCTATGTTTATATAACAATTGAAGATAGTTGGTGTTTTATGAATTACATGCAATATTGCGACCACACGTCGCAGCTCATATCGTGACACCCTCGCCACCGATGTCCGTTATCTTTTGTTGTTCATCTAGAAGTATTCAATGCGAGCAACCGACCGACATTTTATCTTTATGTTCAATAATTAACGGGGTGGATTATTTACTCAATATTTGTGATACACACCGCTTATCACAGCCAGTTGCACCTTGTGGGACTGTGTTATGAATTATTAATATATATAAACATATACACGGTTTTGTAGTGTGTTGGATAAGTGGAATTAGCAGCCGACGCCAAGCGTATGTCGCAAATAATCATAATCATTATATTTAATAAGTATCCAAATTACACCATATTAGATAACAACGTTTAATTAATTTATTTATTCTTTATTGTTGTTAACAAAGGACGGACTTAATGCCAATTGGAAATTTCTACTGGTCAATCCAGGTGATGATGAAGGGTTGTGGTAGGCACTAAATTGCCTTAATTTTAATTTAAGAACAGAAAAAAGTGGGATATTATATAAGATATAATTATATAATATATCTACTTATTATATTATATTATTTAGAGTAACAAAGCATTCCTGTGCCATGGATATACAAAGACAAGCAAGTAATTAAATTATTGAAAAATTGCATAAATTAAAAAAAAAATATATTTACAAACCTGTGGACCCTCCATCTCAGCATTACTGTTGATGCTGAAGTGAAATGTGGACTCGCCCGAAGATCCATTTCCACTGCTTGGTGCCGGAATTGAGATTTTCTAAAATAAAACAGAATGAAATTATTACTTTTGTTAATAAATATGTTGTAATAACAATTTATCTATAATACATTTGTTATATAACAAAAGGAACAGCTCGTAAAATGATTGTATCACTCGTACGACCACTGTCAGATAAGGTTTGAATTCGTAACCATCATATATCAATTACATCAAATATGTTGAGGGTAGTTTAAAATTGGAACACATCAACTGAAACAGTAGAAAGTTGACTTGTGCTACTGTTAAAATATTATTAAACGTCACATTTTAAGAGCATGATGCCACGCTGTCCTTATCAACGCAATAAATTTATAAATCTATAATGATTACAATTTCAACTTTATCACGCTCATATCATTTGGTTTATGATGGCAATAAAATAATACAATACAACACACATGTATCGTATTGTGTGCGCGCACACACACACACACATACATTTTGTTGGAAACAAGGATCCAATGATTACTTTTCCTAATCATTAATCGTTAATATATCGAAAGTTTATATTAATAAACTCTCTCGCGGCTACGTACGGACGACGAAGTACTACTTACATATCTTGTGTGTTATATGCAATTATGTATTAAATATAGATTGTTGTGTGATTGTAATACTTTAATCTAAAATACTTTTTATTATAAAGCAGTTTATAGCTCCATCGGCTGTTACGCAACAGTCTGCCAGGTGAAAAATACTACTCCGTGTAAAATTCGGTTAGAATGTTTATGACATTTTTTCTTATGTAGGTTGGAAACATTTATGAGTCACTCTATTTCGCGCGTGTACAGCGTATTAGTAATTGGATCCACGTGAGTACCGAGTGCATATATAGTAATAAGGTTGCTCCAGTGACATGATAATTCTTGACAGGAAGTGGACTTGTCCCGTGCACCCGGCGTGTACAAATTCAGTTTTCCCACGTGAGTGGCAAACGCCTATGTCCTAATAAGGAAACGCGAACATTATTTATCATTAATGGACGTTGCGAGGTGGATATATCTGTGTGTGTACAATGAGCGGCGTACAGTGATGTACAACGACTTTCATCGCCTGGAATGGCAACGTCGCAGCCGCAAGTAAATCGACCGAACGCATCGTACCGTTTCACCGCCGACTACTCAGTCGTTCACACGCGATTCTCAATCATTTTATTTGCTAGAGAATATCTCACATGTCTTCCGCGAACCCGCATTATGCCAAAAATAACTCGATATTAGCCTGAAAGATATTTTTAAAACGTCTTGGCTATATCGATTGTTACTATTTATAACATGCTCCACATTATAACATCATTGCTCCACATTCACTCACTGTGTACTGTAATAGTACCATTTAACTACACCAATCAGAGAAGATATGAATTCATTATAATATTTGATATTTATATTACATTTTAAACATAACATCACGGTAGGCAGAGCAGTGTAGTACACTCGCACGTTTCACCAGTTACGTTTAAGTCTCATGAAATAGGTGGTGAGCCTATTGCTATACACCGGGCATATATATGACATTTTAGTTCTCTAAATAGAAAAGTGATCCAACTACATAATATGTACATTGAAGCGAACATTTAAACAAAACGAATATTAGCCCCCTGAGCCGGCGGGTTTAGTATTCTCAAATCAGTTTTGCATAGTTTCTAACTAGCTTATTATAACACTAACCAAATAATAATGAATGTACCTAATGTAATTTTTTTTACAAAAACACCTAATGTTACTTTTCATTTCAAATGAACAACAGTAATAATGTAGTTGTTACTTTTGTGTATGTGTTAGTTTGGTGAACATGTGTGCGTGTTCGTGGTCTAGTATCGCTATAGGTGTCGGTCGCTAATCAGCGAGGCGGACAATCTAGGCGTGCGACACGACGCGTCGTTCGGTGACGCGTCGGCGACATGCGTGGCCCCGAGCCGCTTTAAGGTCGCGGCTGATGTGTGCCAGCACTACAATGCCAGGCAATTAACCTATTAAAAAGTGCGTTACGATCTGGACACCGTTGGAGCAATAACCCAGCCTCCGCCGCTAACGTGTTAACCGACACTCCAGGTAGCCGATTAGACAACCACACATGTAAATTGGTGCGGAAGGAGTAATACGATACATTCAAAAATAAAACCGCTCAAAAATGTACGACCAATGTATGTTTAAGGCCATTTGCACCTAATAATGAACCCCTAGTGATCGTTGACACCAAAAGCACGCTCGGCTCGGAACTGAAAGTAATCGTCGTTGTCCACAACGCACGAAGTCTATCATAATTCGTTATTGGTTCAACGTCACCGCTGTTGTTGTTCTGTACACGGAATCTCAAAATGAGATTAATTTACCGTCAAAACTGTGTTGTGACGTTTGTCAGAGCGTCTGTCGCGAGTGATGAACCCGAGGTGAGACATACTATATATGCTATTATAGAGTTGATGAGGAAAAAACCCGCTAGCAGCCGAGTGCGAAGGCACCGCGGGGGAGCGCGGGGCGCGGCTTTCTCTGCGGTACCTAACACCGGGCGATATAAAGAGCGCGTCGCGATGGTATACTTCGGCATTCGGTGAACAGCCGTCTCGCCCGCTACATTTGCGTGTTCATGAGCTTCTGCTGCCCATTGTTTCATTAATATTTGTCTTGTTAGTTATAAGATTTTTTCAATAATGTCATTTGTTATAGCAAATGATTGAACATCTATTTGTAGGTAATGAGTGCATTGCATTAGTTGCATATCGTAGTATCATGTCAAGGTCGTTAGTTGCATTGTTTGTCTTCTGCCGAAGGTCGTTTGACTGTATACCTCGACCAACCGGAAAATATAAGGAAATTCATCATCCGTTTTTCAAGGCGCTGCTCAAATGCCGACGCTCAGCGGTTTTTATCCGCCGGCCCATTCGCCTCTCCGACTGAACGACGATAGGATCGATTATAACGTGTCATTTGTGCAAGATATTTAGTCATTTTATTGCGGAAGAAACTGTTTTCAGGAACAATCGCTTTATTTCGTATGAAGGATTTCTTTATTGTACAGCTCGTCGTGCGCAGCGACCGTGGCTTTTGTTGGTTACCTAATTTCACAGCAAGCGGCGAGCGGTACACGGAGTTGCGAAGTGAGAGGCCGCCGCAACCGGTTCGGTTCACTCGACCGAGAGATATAGGTAGGTACAAAATATCTACGTCTTAGGCTCGCGTTACTACCTCGGCGCTAAATTGGATTACCCTCGCACGCGACGCGCGAATATATGTACTAAAAAGTTCCGTATTATAAACGAGAAAACATTTCGAGAAATAGCTTATAATACATTCTGCGCGACAAACCCGGACGCAAAACAGGCAGGCAGACGTGCGCCTCAGCTCGGCCAGTTAACGTGTTGTATCTTATTGACGTAATGTCATGGAGGTGGCGCGGGTCGCTCGATGCAAATTCAACCTTAATACAATAACCAGTGAATATAACACGATTTGTTTTAACTCTAGTGTGCACGTCAGAAGTAAACGATAATAAATAGTACTCTTCAACATGTTTCGTAGTGGGAAATCCACGCAGTCGGGCTGTGATCGACTTCATATTAATTGCTTTCCGGCTTGATTTTTTATTAGTTTACCGATTATCATATCCATTACATATTATTTATCATTTCATTAAGTGATACTTTACTCGGCCCAATTAGGAGATCCGTTAGAAGCATAGAATCAATATTATGTATTCAAGCATATTACATTGTTATAAATATATTAAGTGTGTCATTATTGCTATATCATAAATATACAATTTTTCTTATTAGTTTTTTACAATTAGCATTTTAAATAACAAGTAGAGACTAGAGTAGCTTAGATCTATAATACCTAATAATATGCATTAGGGGCAAAACCTTGGTATGTGGCAACTGCGTACACTAAATATATTAAATACCCGTATCTATACGAATTTAAACGATCTAACAGCTGAATGTTAACAAATTATTTATCGCAGTCAGGACACCCTAATGACACGTATAAATTATAATTTTTTAAATAAAAAAATACAATAGTAAACATACAATGGATACTAAATACAATTTTAAAGCTATATTACAAAACCAATTGTACGTTAATTATTCATTTTCATTAACAATTCAAATTCCAGTAAAGTAATTAAAAAATATCCACGAAACGTTTACATTTTATATTCATAATTATTAACGAACGCTACTAAAAATTGTTTACATAACATGTGCGTATTAATTTTACGACGGCAAATAGCTTAGCCGATATTCTTACTTCGCATACCTTACAAAGAAAACGAAGTGAAAACGAAATCTGAGTCACAATTCGAAAATATATGCCACTAAAATCAGAGCGTAGTGAACAATCGTGAGAAACCGTGGTAGGCACTTATATATAAACAAAATAAACTCTAAACATTGAAGTATCACCGCAATAAAAACTATTTAGTATCGAGACCAGTATTTTCATCTTCTACCTTGCCGTAAGCTTTTTTTCATCTCGGCTGCCTCGCATTCTATGTTTCGATAGAAATATATCAAACGGTGAATTTAGCAATGTAAAAGAAATTGTTCTAACACAATTACTAACGGTAGTCGTCACTTTCATCGCAGACACATTTTAAGGCGAAGTGAGTGGCCAGTTATTCGTGAGGTTTCTACGATACTATTTGCATATTCGCTGACTTTCTAATGGACGATACGGCGTCTTGTCGCAATCGTTGGCAATGGTGAGGTAACGTCGATTCATTTAATTATATACAAGTGTATGTGAAAAACCGTATTCGAGTCGCGCGCATTGTTGTCATTGTGAGCCCGAGTAGTTTCCAATTCTTTGATCGCGGCCAGCTCGCCGAATGAAACTTGTGTTATTTCAACAACACGAAACTAGAATACCTCGCTTTT
>DWME01009278.1:0-11036 GCA_018244795.1 Parelbella ahira ahira | reverse complement strand
TGAATCTATTACCTTACACCGGGCACAGATCCAGACTCCGAGTCACACTAAAAATTCTAAATTATAAAAATCCAATAGTACCGGACCCGAGGTTTGAACCCGGGGCCTCCCGATCAGCAGTCGGGCTTGCAACCACTGAACCAACGAGACAGTCCAATCTTATTCATTAATAGTATTCTGATCATGATTCTGGGTCACGTGAAGCAATGGAAATAAAACACGCTGCATCCCGTTTAGGTATTCCGGCTTTGACGAGGGTGCCGCAGTGTGTAAAACATTTGGCAGGCATTCAATTATTCATTGTATTCGCGAATAGTAGAACTCACAAGAAAAGTGTCTCTTTCTTCCTCCATTTCCTTACCCCCATTTTCCGGCTTTGACACTAAAATTCTCTAAGAAATCTCATGTTTCATGAACTTGACCGTGAAGGTTATCTGATAGGACCAACTTTAATACGTCTTTGCCGACATGTTGGTAATACTTTCTATATATGGCTATGGTACATGGTCTTGTTCTCAGAAAATGCATTAAATCTATAAACTTGTTATAGTGGATCCTTTTGGACTGTTGTAATACTGTTCACAAATGAAGTAACCATTAATGTGTCAGCCCACTCACCACCTAGTGTCACAGGGGAGCGTCTCGCTCACAACTCGGGTCCCAGTCAGACAACTATCAGCAAGCAGGACCATGATAATACAAATTTTCTTTACGATGAATGCCGTATCCATATTTGAGTCATCTTACAAGTATGTTCGTAGATGTCGACCACAAACACGACTGTGCACTTCCGCAAACTATTCCTCGGAAATAAATACATACGCTGCCTTTGCACGTTACCGCTGTGTGCGTATGAATGTTTGTGAATAAAATATGTAGGTACTTATGTTGTATTAACGACCAAAGTAAAACTTAGTTATTTTCTTGCGATACCAAAATATTGCTTGTACGTTTACGGACAACCAAGAAATGGGGGATCTATTATTATCCTCTGGCACATATGAAAAACTCCGAGCTACTACAAAAAATTAAAAGTTAAAAAGCACCACCAGTAGCCGACACTGGTATCGAATCCAGGACCTGCCGCTCAGCATTTGCGTTTGCATCCTGTCGACCAATGCGGCAGCAAAAATAAATTTCTTCTTAAAAAGTATGTCTTCTTAGAGCTGGTTACTACATTTTCTGCTTACCCCTGGAAAAGCCCACGCTCCGTCCGCTTGTACCAATGAGCGGTAGTTGAAAAAATATTGCACAATAGGATTAAGTAAATAAATGTAACATTATTTCATATCGATGTACCAACAAAAATTGTTAAATGATCATTTAACAACCGTTACAGTTGTCTTATTTTAATCCCAAGGGTCCCTTTGACCTCAGTAATTTATGGGTCAAAGCGAATAACAACATATCAAATGGCGATCAACTGATGTTAGCTAATACATTTGAATAATATTCCATATCAATAGTAAAGTCCGTAGGTACCATGTTTATGTAACCCGAACAAAACATTTTGATTTAACGAATTCATTAAAATTAATCGTTCCAACTGGAAGTGAAGTCACGGGGTTTAATTTCCAAAAGTTTGTTTGGATTTGAACTGTTTTTGAAACACGTGCTCGTATATTGTCGTATTGTTGGACCGGGGATTTATCTTACTATAAGCAGAATTTACCAGATACATCAATAAATATTGCCTCAGGAGTACCAACACAACATCATGGATTAATGCACTGCAGTCCTCTCGCTGGTCAATATTAACTGACAATCTTATGAAAAACTAATTTTATCTAACACGGGATCCATTACCGATACCATTCGGAATTGGTGTCTCTGGTCTTCATGAAAAATAGTTTAAGGTACATTTAGTCGAATTGTAAGTTACAGGTAAAGATTCCATTAAAATCACGAAGACAAAACGAACATGAAGCGCGGAAGGCATACAATTAAATGACTGGAGTCACAAAAGATATTTGATAGACGTGTAATGAAGCGCACAAAAGGCGCAGTTGCCACAAAATGCGTGCAATCTGCCCGCTCATTTGCCACATTGCCATTTCTTATCCCCTTTGTTCCCGTGGCAGTTCATTAACTGCATACATATAGATATACCGCTCTATGCCCGCGATCAGCATTTACAAGCAACAATGGCTAGTTGATTCATAGATACCTAATATAGACCCCATACATGTTTTATTATTATTATTATTATAATATCACAACGCCTTTTAAGAAACAGGGTAGGCAGAGAGCATAGTACTTATAATTTATGCCTCGTGTTTGCACATTGAATTATATGATAATAATAATTATTGATTCTGTCTAATAATACGTAGTAGACGAGACGAAGTAACTATGTGTCAATATACGAGAACCTCTTCCTTGTCTGGGTTTGAAACGATCTATATAAATACATAATTATGTACATATGTACAAATGTGTTTAGTGTAAAAAAGTGTTTGCAATCCATCTGATTGTCGTTTTTTAAATACGTTTTTAATTTTGCTCTTCACTGAAAAATCTAAAGAAACTATATTAAATCATAGTTTAAAATATTCAATTCATGAATTTTTATCTCTTCAAACTTGCTGTAATACCTACGTCACGGAATTTTAATATCTGCTGGCGAAGTTACAAGTGGGAGGGGAGCAATTGTGCGAGAGATGAATGAGCTTCTTGTAACGAACAAATTAAACTTTGGGGGCTTCAAAACAAATGTCTTACACCTGTGACTTCGTCCCAACTTAAAAGTGTACATCCGTAATAGTCGCAGCCCTGTCTCGCGACGGAAATTGGAGCAAGGTTGGCCCTCGTTGCAAATTGTTACTTGTCCGACGCTGTCACGGCTAATAAATTTCAATTAGCTAATAAAAGATACGGCCGCTGATTTTGGTTTTAATTACAATTGCAAATTATCTGTTGCCACTTAAAGCGTATTATATACATACAGCTTCTTGGCGTCTACAGATTTATTAAGATTGTGGAACTCGGTGTAATTATGTATAACTCAGACAGACTCATCCCTTAATAATGTCCGAACTTAACTTATCACATCCTTCTTCATTATCCGTTCATCACTCATCACCCATCCTTTGCCACCACATCCGTCCCATCAGTTAAGCTTAATGACAGACTAAATCGAATCAGTAATAAAAGCAAGCTTAAATCAATAAAGGACAGTAAAAGTAATAGCACAGAATTTATTTTATTCGAAAAGTCCTGTAAGTTAATCATCGAACCCTTTTCAATGTTCCAGGAAAAAAGGAGTTCATTTGAACTTGATTCCGTTTAACGTCGGAATTTCTTTTTTTGTCCGAATTCCTCGATAATTTCACACCACGTCGACATAGAACAGGAAATATTTTTGCTATATATATATATAGGCAATTGTGTATACCATTATCTTCAGCGCCTTTCGATCCATCATGGACATATACCTCCCCAAAAGCATACAATTGAGCTCAATCGTTGAGCTCAATTGAGCTTATCGTTTTCCACGACTGCTAATCACTAATTAATTCCACAGTACCCAAACGTACAGGTCCTATCAAATTAAATATTAGTAATAACATTTTATTTGTTATTAATTTATATTTTCACAATCTTTGTAAGACGACAGGCGTCATCCTCGCGTACAGGCTTTTGAACTCCAATGAAGTTTTTACTTCAAAAAAACCACGTTAGCAATCGTCAACAAATACAAATAATCCACATTATACTTCTTTGAAAATGAAATACTCAGTAGTCTCTTTCGTGACAGTGTCTCTTTCCATAAGTAGCTATTATATCTAGCTTAAGTAGGTATGCTCAAAGCTCTGCTTGCTCCAGGGGGAATTGTAGGAGATGCGGCTCAACGTGTCTGTCAAGTTTTTAAGGGCTCTAAGGGCTCAACTAGTCTCCCGAGGTACGGAAGGGCTCTTGTTAATTTGTCACTGGAAACATTTTAATGGTGACCAGTTCTATTGCTTAACATAATATATTAGGTATATATTTAGATAATAAAACTCTGTCGACTTATTCTTTAATTCAAAAATGTATTTCTACGTGTCTCTGTACCTATATACCTATGACGCCTCAGCCGCCTTGGGTTATTTGCCAAATGGATGAGAGCCGCTCGCTTTGAGACGATATTGAGCAGCTTTTCAATAGATCGGAAAGCGATATCACGCGACCGCGCCCGTAACTTACATATCGCTCAGTGTCAACATTTGATCTTACGGTTAGATTGTTGCCAGCTGGCGCCAAAGAGCGGCATCTTAGTACCATTGTACATATATGTTTACGAACGATGCGTCGCAAACAGACATTTGATATTTATAACAACAATTAAAGATACATTATATACATATATATGTTTATATTATAATTACTTAATGTCGACTTTTCTACGGTATAATGTAATTTGACGCAATGTGTATTTGTGTCAGACACTTCAAAAAGGATAATCCAGGACATAATTGGTTGTGACCGGAACTCAAGATTTAGTGAGGTGCTATTTAAATATTTATTGCTACTTAGTATTCCAATGCTGGTTACTCTATTAACAACGTGAGATCTTTGAGAATTAATTTTACATACATAGTGTTGGACTACTGATGTTATCGAGTTGTCTAAATATCGATTTCATTTTATGCCACCTAATATAGATGTTCGTGAATGCTTTTTACCAATCACAGTACTATTGTCGGCTTTATAATAAATATGATACATAAATGTTTTTATTGGTTATTGCTAGAACGTCATCATTTTTTCTTCTTCCCAACTAAATTACGGTCTGTGCAGTAACAGTAAAAGGACCAACTGTTATCTGAAGGCACCCTTACTTTGAAAGGCCATAGGTGAAAATTATACTATCCATTCCAACTCTGTGATCAGTCAAATAAGGCTTCTCCTCCTGAGGCTTACCACGCTATTCAACTGCGGGTTAGCAAAATTTATATACCTACAAAGAAAAAATTGTAGATTTTAAGGCATTCAATTTTCCTCTCGAATTACTTCTTTGTTATATTAATAGGACCAATTATGTAACGTAAAGTTATTTACGTCTTTAATACGCAAATAACATTGTAAAATCTAAAGGGAGCGCTACAAATTTAACCGCAGACCGCGGACTGAAAATGAACTACTTAACTGTCACAGTAACGTTTCTCTTGATAAATTTACGAAACTAAAAAAAAATCAGAAGTCGTTTTTGTTAATTATATTTGTAATAAAATATGGATATTGTATGGAAATATCTGTATTATTTCCGACGTATTCACACCCTCTCTATATTTATAACACTAAGTCAAAATGTAAGGCGACTACAACGAAGGATTTATTGCAATATCAGCAATTGTAACACGAATCCAATTCGATGTAATTACCCCAAAACTCTGTACCAACACGAATAGGAATGTAATCAGCAAAAGATAAATGTTGCCCGCGCGTTCGGAATACCAATAAATTTTCTAGCACGATTAATATTCAATTTTCAATATTTCCAATAAGAGCTGTACGTATTGTTGCCATTGATTTATTGCAAATATCAGAAAAACACATAACCGATTTATCAATATAGTCTTTGTTGTAGCAACCACTTGACATTTTCTTTTGATAACTTGAGCAGTATCCTTCAAGGACTTAACGTCAATGTGCAGGTATTTACTCGTATTAGGTTAGCGTCTCAAATACGCTTTATTACAATAAATATTCTTGGAAATAGGAATATCTCTGCCATCAAATTTGGGCTAATTTTCTAGTTTAAGCAAAATAAAAAAAAAACACGCCTGCATCTCCCCGAAGTTGCAGACATAGGAGTGTAGAACACTTCCAAGTTTCTCTTTTACATACGACTATGGAATAACGGCTGAGCCTATTACTATATACTGGGTACAAATACAAACTCTGAGCTACTGCTAGAAATTAAAAGTTAGAAAAACCCAATAGTAACCGATCCGGGGATCCAACATAAGGCTTGTCGTTCAGCGATTGCACTTGCAACCACTTGGCAAACCAGGCAGTCACATTAAATTAATAATTGTTGTTAATTTAATTAACTAAATTTTAATTTTATCTTCATTTCCTACATACATATTGTCACACCCGTTTCCCATAACGGTAGACAGAGGCTAACGATTTCCGCCTGCTGCAGTGCTGGAATATTTCTTTTACCTCTTCTATATATGTATATTCATTATAGTCGACATAAGTCCTCGTCCGTCAAAGGAACTTTTAACCCCTCTTTTTAAGGAACTTATCTGATTCAAGCGAGGAAAATTGAGATAATTGCATGAATCAGATAAACTGTTGTTTGATTCAATTTAGTCTGGTTTCAGTAGAATTCAGTTCAGTCATCAATTAGCGAGCTTGTCATCCTCAGGCTCATGATAGGGTTCTCGATAGTTTCAGTGGATCCGTTCTCTTTGACCCGATAAGGAACTCAAGAGCTCTCGCTCTGCTGTTGATTATTCATTAAACCTGCCAACAAACAATCTATTCATATTGATTATATCGCCGTTTATAATTTGTATATTTTGAATATACAATAGCAATGCATTTAACGAAATAAAACATAAAGCTATGCGTATATGATTGTAATAGTTAATTACTATTAAACACGGTATTTTCAAATTAAATTATTGAAACATATATATGACATTGGGTTAAAAAATATTAATATTTAAGAAATTTGTCCCGTTGTGTGTTCTTACCAAAAAAAGTCACGTCTTGGATAAATTCAAACTATGCGATATGCATATAACATTGCCAATAGATATTCTATACTGCCGGCGTACACTGAAAGGTATATTTGCATTATAGGTAGCTACATTCCTCTCTTCAATAGGTTCCCTTAATGCTGAGGATTGTGGCTTCGGGGAAAGATTTCGTTGATGGCTGCTTACCATCTGTCCCGATTGCTGATAGGTGCCCTTATATGTTCAGATATCTGGTTCGACCTTTTCATTGGGTTTGGTTTCGTGCTTTCAACTTTGCCTGTTACCATCGTTTTTTCCAAATTGTTGTGATATCATTGGTCTATGTGGCCAAAAACTCGATGCAGGCAAATGCTGTAATGATGTAACCCTTTTAGAATGGAAGCATTTATGCGGAAAGCTGTCAACCTGTATAATGTTTTATACTTTATCGTTATTAAATGAAGATCGTTCATACTTAAAGTTTGATGTCAGTATTACTATAAATGCGGATAATATGAATATCAATTTGATAGGAAAAAACAGTTGAAAAGTAAGGAACATATTATGGCGGCAAGGAGTTCGAAAAGAAAAGAAAAACAAATTAAATATCACCAGCAAAGGTCCGTACCTTTAAAATACTACAAAGATTTGAAGTGAAATATGCAAAAAGTTAATAAAAGCACGATTAAATGTAAGAAAACTACTATTATTTCACTGAATATTACTTTTGGAAATATCCAAATAGTTTATATAGTCAGTTTATTCATTCGTAAACGATTATTCAAGGAAAGTTGGTGATTTATAGACGAAGCGGAAAATGGGAGGACGTCTCATATTTAACGTCGTCCTTTATTCAATTCATGAGTTATTACATCTATCGACCCATTCTATCACCTTCATAACTTCTTAAAAAGATCCTAAACATAGTTGAGACACTACTATTTATTAATAAACGGGTGAAGCGAGGATACGACATTACATCAGTAATTGTATTAGTAGGTATAGGCTGACATAAACAACTAATTTTGTTTATAAGTTTTTTAATAACGACAAGAAGTAGATCGATTTTAAGATAGTGAAAATCAAATTAAATAAGGTATTAAATAGTAAACCCAATAAATAATTAGATATTTGTAATCACTAAATTAACTATTCACTGTACAGGACCTTGGACACTGGCAACATTGTTCCTAAAGTGGGCCAGCAAGTGTAGTTACTCGGCTAAGTTTCAGATCCGATTTGGCGGCAGGATCAACGGCGAAGCATAATAAACAGTAGTGACAAGGGTGCGGGCTAGATAATGTTCAGGAAACGGCGGGTGAAATGTAATCGAGAGCTTTATGAACAAGAACAATTATCTCTTTTATCAGCAAATAACAATTTTCATTTTACGAGGAAGTACGTAGTTAAGACCGTTTTCACACAATCCAGATTTAAAACTCACTGACAAACATCCAAATAGACAGGTAAATAGACAGAAGGACAAGCAGACAGACGAAACTTTTAAAAAATAGTAGTGTCTAAGTCTATGAGTCACAAACGAATATTCATTTAACGAATAATGATACTCGTACTTAATATAATTATATTGAATACGTCACACAGTCATGTAACAATATAGAGAGGTATGCTAGGAATATCTCATGTAAAGCCTGTTGTCACTCCAACCGTTGATTGTAAGTAACGTTAATTAATTACAATACCTAATTAGTATTACTCAGAGAAGCGATCGGAGTATACTCCATAATAAAGCAAATAATATAGGTAGCATATAATATAGTAAGATCAGTATAGTAGTGAAGTGTCAAGTCAAATGTCCTGGCTATATTGCTATATTAACATTGTTGGCCTTGGTGGAGTCCGATAATTTTAGAACTTCACATAAGACCGCCATACCGGACAAGTCGTTCCACACATTGTTGATCGTTTCTGTGAGAACGTGCAAACAGATATAGGTACATGCCACTTGTATAAAGTGACTGGAGTCCATAGAAATTCATGTTCAACTGAAATACAACAAAAATGGAGCCAACTTTAGTATTGGTGTTATAACACACTTTAAAGGTCGATCAGACACTGCGATGTCGCTACTTCGCAACACGAAAGCTATGAGTCAAGTCTGTCAACAACGTTAGCATCGTCGTCACCATCAACACTTTTATAGTGTGACTGTTGTACACTAATCCCCTCTCAGGATTAGAAGGCTAACTGCGATTCTGTACTGTAATAGAAACAAACTCGGGAGAGAACTCTTTACAGCTGACACTGAAAGCCAGGTCCAGCCAGTAGATACTCTGTGTTCGCAGACGTATCGTAATTATATTTTTGCTCACGTCGCTGCGATAGCGTTTTGTAACGTGAGCTGTTTATTTCTTTATTCAGGACAATGATTTATATCGCGCACGTTGTCGAGATATTGTTTATTTAATAACAAAATATGTACACTTATAAATGTTCAAATTGATAAACGGTCTTGGTGAGACTCGAGGCAATCTATTAATTTTTTATTGAAAGGAATGCGCGATAACTGTAGTTTGATTTCAAAAATATTAATAGTTATATTAACGCCTCACATTATTACCTTCAACATACGAGTAAATGGTAATAGAATTGTCACATGTCACAATAAATGAATAATTGTGTCTATTAATTCTAAAATTTTTTTTCCTATATTATAAGTCCTCTGTTGTAATTTACTGTAACTATGCAATTGTTCATATTCACTTTAAAGTGTATTCGAGTGAACATAGATGCCCATCGCAGTTAGTTCTAATATTGGTTTAATTACCGAATACATTAATTAGTTGTATTCAGTCTCCAACGTAATTATACACCGGCAAAGACCGAATACAGCAATATTTTAACAGTAGCGAGACAAATATTCATGCCCCGATAGATCTGTGTCGTTATCTAACATACAGTGTTTGCTTACACCGTCCGCAATGAGCATTTATTTTAGATAGCCACTGATCATTCATTCATTTGAAATACCACTAAAAACAAATGAACGATCGGCCTGTTCACACGGTCAGGCAACACTCATTAAGCTCTGCGGGCACGTTCGTTACGATACATAAACTGCTGGCAGGCGCATCGCGCTGTAATTCGCTAATACTTACCTACAACACGCAGATATCAACTTAACACTTGCCAGCAATAAATTCTCTCATTTTCTCTCAAGACACTCCTCTACCAACCAATGCCTACCGCTCTAGCCGTCGACGTCCCCGTACTTCTCTATTACGTAACCATAGCGAGGTGCCTAGTAACCCTTTGAGAGATATAACTCTACCATCATTGTGGCATATGTGCTAGGCTTGTCTCACTCCTTCGTTACACCATCCAGACATGATGGGGTTGCAGGCACTTCACTACTCCCCGATCTACACTCAACTCTGAGCTTGGAAGTTTAGGCTATGAATATTTTT
Organism: Parelbella ahira ahira; assembly: GCA_018244795.1. Classification (NCBI taxonomy): domain Eukaryota; kingdom Metazoa; phylum Arthropoda; class Insecta; order Lepidoptera; family Hesperiidae; genus Parelbella; species Parelbella ahira. The sequence continues at coordinate 934 of DWME01009278.1, read as the reverse complement.
TTACCCAAAATGAAACAGAATAGGTAGGGGGCAATATACGAAGCTAATTTAATTTAATACTTTCTTAATATGCGCTCCGAACATTAAAACGCCCGTACATTTTCAAGTTATCGCTTAATTAAAATGAACATAGAACGCTCATAGGCACATTTCTACATCATTTATATGACATAATAAAAATGATTGCCTCGTTGGTCGAGTGGTTGAAGGGCGACTGCTGATCGAGCAGTCCTGGGTTCGATTCCCGGATCAGGTGCTATTGCATTGTTTAAACTTAGTATTTCTAGTCAAACTTTCTACTAATGGTTCGAAGTCTGGATCTGTTCCCGGTGTATGGGAAGAGACTCACCACATATTCTATGGTGGGATATAATTGTGACGTGAAACGTGGGATCGTACTGCGCTCCTCTGCCTACCCCATTAGTCATTACAGGCGTGAGATTCCTTTTTTATAATTAATATCATACATATATTATAACGCATAACTGACACTAATTTGTTTTGTCGTCCATTATTAATGTTTAATGTTGCTTTCGCGCTTGTCTAGACTACTTTGACATATTTGCCTCCACACAAAATAAAGACGGATATACATAACACATACACGTGTGTGTATACCTACATCATGTACATATACGCCTCAGTATTAATAATTTTACAGCGATATTAATTAAAATATCCTGTTTTGACAAACGCTTTTGATATTCTCAAAACACGAATCATCTGAATCGATTATAATTAATATGTTGAATAATAATGTGCGATACTAATTAATTCGAAGTATCGCAATGTTGACAAAATACTTTATTAAAAAACAGTTTTACAAATTGGATGATAGCGCGCGTGTTAAATATAGACATATGAGTACATTAACTCTAGCTGTGTCTCGTGGTTTCACCTGTGTGTGATTTAAATGACTACAGATAGATAGTAG
>DWME01009277.1:0-11036 GCA_018244795.1 Parelbella ahira ahira | reverse complement strand
TTATGGATAAAGTGATATAATACAGCATTATCACTCAGACAATTGTATTCCTGAATCCTGGCACATGAGATGAATCACACACATAAGATTCCTCATTTAAAAAGAATAATTTATCAACATAATACACCTTTGTTTAATATCAGGACAATAATCGTTTCAATTTTAGCATCATAATCATAGAATAAATCTTTTCACTTACCTTAAAGAGGTATTGTCCCCCTCTTTACTGTTGGTAACTGTAACAAACAAACAAAACGAATTTATAGATGTCGTTACATTCATAAGTACACTTCTACGTTAAAGAACATTTCTGTATCTCACTTCGTACTTAAGAACAAACAAAACAAAGACAACATTAAAAGTCAAATGTGAAGGTACACATACGAACGCAACTTCCTTCTCAATTCTCACAACTAGACTACTGAAATTTTATTTTATCATTGGCAGTACAATAACGAGTAGGTACGTAAACTTAGGAACGGTTTCAGTGTTGTGAAGGAGTTGAGAAATATGAAACAATTGCGATATACGCTTTCAGTCAGCGAGTTACCTCGTTATTTGTTTTACATTTACAGTACACAATTGTTTGTTTTCGTTGTCTCACGTACCGTGACTGTACAACGAAGTTTAATTGGAATGTGATTTTACATATTAAGTATGGTCGAAATGAGAATGTTTAAATTTCAAATCATTGTACTGCATACAAATTAAAAGTGAGAACCGCAGGGCTGCCGCCTTCAGTACATTATTTCTGATATTCGAATACTTGCCTATTAAATTTATTAATAGATTATAATAGCTGAATAAAAGTGACAGCCTTTGCGGTTATAGATTAGAAATTACGGTGTGGTCGGATGTGGTCGCTGATGGCTGAATCTAAAAGCTTAACATGTTTGTTTGGATACATCAAACTGTCGATCACGGGTATAATAAATATAGGAAGGCTGTTGCATCACACGAAAAGCTTTAAGCTCCGTCAAAACATCCGATATGTGAGTTTCCACTAACGAATGTCTTCATCGATACTCCGTGAATAACATGACTGGTCCGTTGGAATAGTGGTTGGTGAACCTGGGTGTTGTGCCAAGGGGTCGTGGGTGCCCAATTGGATAAAGGTGCGTCGTGAGCACAAGTATTGATTCTGTGTTTGAGTGTAAGCAAATATCTATATAAGTATATATTAATATGTAGTTCATCCGCCCTCTGGTTGACATAATACAAGGGCTCTTGATGTACCTATTCTATGGGATCAGTTGGCCGTGTGTGGACATGATTCAAGATTTTTAATAATTTGATTTTGTTGTGTACTATACTTCACGTCTCTCACAATAACACAAAGATGCCAATATGCCACAGGGGGACGTAAATAAACTGCAATCAAAACCATTTTATACGAGCAATAAATGAGAAAATACACTCCAAGATAAATTCATATATATATAACAACAAATAAAACGACAACTTCATATAAGCAATAAGTAACTAGCAACAGGCACGTAGAGAGTATAAAAATCAACAGAACAAACATGAGAACTCGCATAAACGTTACACGGGAACCGTAACACCTTATACATCTGTTAACTTGACCGTAAAACTTGTAGTTATTCCGCCCGGCAGAGTTACGATGCAGTTCCCAGTGCTCGACCGCTGCTGAACGAATTTCAACCTTATTTTCAAGCCATACGAGTCACGATTGTCACGAATAGGTGTTGGTGTTAGCTGCACACGAGTATCGAGTACATAAATAAGTAAGACCGCTACCGCTCCGCGCCGGATGCAGTATATATGGACCTCTGAACTTATTTCCCGACGCCGTTCCTCTAATACAATAAAAGCTCCGTCTGTTTACACTGAGTTATGTAGTATAACGTCTACTAATGTCACTAGCTAATATGTGGAAGCGGTATTTATGTTTTGTAGAGCGCTCTGTCAAAGGTTCGATTACGGTCATATTACCTTTGCGGTTTCCTTCATGTATGCAATTTTAACGCCACATTAAACGGACTATGGCCTTAAATCTCTCAATATGAGAGGAGACCCATATTCCAACAGTGGAATGACTAATGGGTCGATTATTATTATTATTGAGCGGACGAATCAAGATCTTTAAACCATGGTTTTGCTGAACAATGTAGTTACTCGTATCGTTGATCTCGCATATCCACAATTAGTTTCAGATTGGTTATTCACGGGGGTTTACTAAGTTTATGATCTGATACTAATTACTCGTATATCTCTTTTTATCATCTTCACCTGTATTCCAGTAGGAGAAGATAGAGGAGTGGGGTGCACACTACTACTATACAGCCTATTGCCGTACACTGGGCACAAGTCTAGACTGCGAGCTACTATGAGGAATGTAGAAAAACTTCAAAGCCAACACAAACGTATAATGTAAGGTATTTTAACGCGAATTTTTTTTTTATCATATAAAAGGAGCCTAAATCAGTGATATTCCTACAAAATCCAGTACTTATACAATGTAAGTGCCATACACAGATTAGTTTGCTATCATTGATGTTAATCTTTTAAAAGCTGGGGTTAAATGTCAGTTGTCGTAACAAAGCATCGAGATCATAAATTGACGAATACATGCGAATGACAAAAACGTTGTACTGTATGATATATCGATATTTGCAGAATAGTATGATATATCGATATTTGCATTTACTTGAGTTCAGTGACCAAACCGATAAATAACAGTAAGTTTCCAGTCATTATCTGTATTTGACGAAGTATAAAATTGCTAGACATGACTAATGCAATGAAATTAAAACAATAAAATATTTTCAACATTTAAACTTTGGTACATTATTCAATTTATTTTTGGCAGAATAAAATAAATCCATACACAGACCTACTTCATATTATAAGATTTTTTTTCAATTATTATTATATAGATATTTATAAGAATTTAGGTAAACTTATAATTAATAATCAGCTTACAGCTGTAAGCATCTTATTATACATATATTACAGAAGCAGATTTTTTCTGTAAGTTTCAGTTATTACGAAAGGAATTAGTAACATATACATTAAATTTGCTGTTATATTTTTTTAAATATCTTAAATTGTTATGTCTGATCTTGTATTATTAATTAAAGTAAATAGTAGTGCCGGTTTAATTAATATGCAAATAAATAAATAAATTAGGCACCCACAATACTAATGGAACATTCTGGAACCAGGACCTCAGTTTTAATCACACAAATCGTCACATACATTTGATGTGACGCTACAAATCTTGAAGTAATGAAACATAACTCTTAAATATAGTAATTACTATTCACCATTGCCCGCATACTTACTTGACAAAATAATACATTATATTTATTAACATTTTTGTAATTGTTATGCTTAATTAGTCGGTAGTTATTTAATAGAATGTTACTACACATTTATATTGACCGCTGCTAAAGTTTTCCATGGTGAACGTTTCAGGAGTAACTAATTTATCTTACCCAAAACAAGTAATTTGTATCCGTCATTTGTGTTCTGTCTGTCTGTGTGTTATATAGTATATTTGAATAGAATGCAAAGTAGTGTAAAAACAAATTAAACAAAATGTGAAGTTTTTATCGTACGATTCATGGACATGCGAAAAGTATAGATATGCGATAATACCATAATATTTGTGTACGATAATTTTTTTTGATAACATCTGTAGAAATCCGTGTCTGGCAATTAAAAGATTAATAAGTTATTCAAAACGTATGATATTGATAGAAAGCACAAATGTAATGCTCTACAACAACGTCGACCCGTTTCGCAATGATAACCGCCGATATGCGAAAAGAGGCAAATTGAACACTGATAAAAACATTCCGCATTCAGTACACGTTAGGAACACACGTTAGAATTGCACAGCAACCGATATCGTCTCTAATAACAGCAATGGCTGAACACTGGGATCCGAAGGAAAAAACATTCTTGGTCACGGGTGGAGCGTCAGGTCTCGGAGCCCTTTACAGTGAGCGCTTCCTCAAGGAAGGAGCAAAGGTAAGAAGATAAATGAAAAATCTTCTGTGGGTACTGAAAAATCTTTATTAATATTGCATAACGTGACCCTTAGGAATATTATTTCGTCTTTTATTTGTAGTTGTCTCTCACGTTTTTGTTTTGCTGACATTTCGTATGTGGATAGCTTACACTGTGGGAAATTACTAAGGTTATTTTTCAAATCATATATGGGTAAGATAGAAATTTTGCTAATGAAATTATTAAGGATAAAATTGTCCTTAACACGAAGGTTATTCCCCTTTTACTCGTAGGTATATGGATATCATGACAATTACAAACGTAATGTCATCATTCACATAAGTATGATGGTATCATTTTCTGTACGCTAAACACAATGAAAGAGAAAAGTATGAAAGTGTAAACATGCTTCAATTATACATACATAATCTAACTTTTGTTATATAGATAGTCATCATTTTGGACGTAACTGCCGAAAAAGGTTTGGAAACGGAAACCGATCTGAATATTACTTATCCTGAGAAGGCAAAGTTCTATCAATGTGATATTGGTAACGAAACCCAAGTGACGGAAGTATTCAGTGAAGTTGTGGACAAATTTGGTCAAATAGATGTCATCGTCAACAATGCCGGTATCATGAATGACGCGGGTGCCATGGGAATGAAATCTATTGATGTTAATTTGGTAAGATTCACAGATTTTACATAATAGACGAACATGCTTTTCTTGAAACTTCCAAAGCAGTTGCTTGGTGAAGTACATAAAAATAGTAAAAATATTGGTAACGCCACATATTGACACATACGGTAGCTGCACATGTGTTCTCTAAGTTGCCAAAGTTATACTGCATTGTCAATAATTTGTATAACTGGTTTTTTTTTAAAGAGTTCCGGGAATTTTTTGCGCCGGCTTTTTCTCCCGGTCTACATAAGCCTAAAAGGGGCGTTCAAAGCCGATGAATATAAATGTATAAATAATTCCACTGTTGGATAAGATATGTTATGACGTTCATTAGGTGTATTTTACCTTATAATGAATAAAAACTTTTGAATTTCAATTTCAATTTATATATATCATTGCACATTTATTTAATAATAATGGCTTTCCTAAATCATCACTTGATAATTACTAAAATTATATTATTTACGAGAAGTATGTTACATCAACTATTTAATCATGTATAAAGACTAAACGACACTAACAAGCAACGCACGTAAGAACAGAATTTCATTCCCCAGGGACGTATCACGTAGGTATATAAAACACGGTATACACAGATATACAACTCCTCCAAAAACTAAAGAAGCCTGTGGTTCTTTCACGAGATATCAGACTGAAAACGCTTTTTCAGCGCGGGCTGGCCTCGTTAACACTGAAAGGGGTGAAGCACATGCGTAAAGACGAGGGCGGCGCCGGCGGCTCCATTATCAACATTTCGTCCACTGGCGCACTTCTCAGGCTTCCCTTCGTGCCAATTTACTGCGCGACCAAAGCTGCCATTATCCACTTCAGCAAATGTTTATCGGTACGAAATATCTTAACGCTTTAAATTAGAACTAATGATGGAATTTTATAACTTTTTCAGTTTTGATATAAATTAATTAAAACATAACTTTGCGACTGCCTCGTTGGCCGAGTGGTTGAAAACGCGACTGCCGATCGGGAGATCCTGGGTTCAAATCTCAGGTCGAGTACTATTGGATTTTTCTAATTTATAATTTCTAGTAGTGACTCGGAGTCTGGAATTATGTCCGGTGTATGGCAATAGGCTCACCACCTATTCCATGGGACTTAAACGTATCTGGTGAAACGTAGGAGTATACTACACTCCTCTGCATACCCCTTCCGGGATTACAGGCGTGATGTTACGTTTATTAACTTTGATCTTGTACTGAAAAATATTATAATTGTTCCAAGGTTTTCACTCTAACATCAACATCATCTTCAATCTGTCTTAGTCCTTTTGGACATAAGCCTCTCCAAAGGTGAATCTTCTGATTATTACTCTAATATTAAACCAATTTATCAAGTTAAGCTATGTCAAAGACCTGCAGATAGGTAGCTGTAGGTAAGTAAATATTACTTCATGTGGAATTCCATGTATCGATAGGCGTTAAGCTATTGATAACGATTATCATCATTTGCTAATAGCTCTTAAGCCTCGCCAGCAAATACCACGCAGCTAAAATCGAAAGTCAGCTAACAAAGACAACGTAAAGAAACCACACCAGCGCCAACGCCATCATAAGTTACATATCCAGCATTCGGTTTAATATTGAGACCGAATACGTGTACCTTTCATTTATGAATTTTCACCGAAATTGCAATGGAATGTCTCACAATAAATTTTTCGTTTCTTTATAGAACGATCCTATTCACGCGGTCACGGGAGTGAGAATACTAATATTCTGTCTAGCTCCGACCAGCACAGACATATTGAAGGACTTGAAAAGCAAAACATGGGACACTAAAGCAGGAGAAATCCTTGAGCACTTGGCTGCAACATCCATGTTTACGCAAACGTGAGTACATATCATGTTTGATCCTTTCTCCATTGTTTCTACCTTAATTATTTTTCAAATCATCAAATCAATTATATTATTGGATTATCTATCTCTCTATATCTCTACCTACACAAATACAAATCTTTTTATTGTCACAAATATAGGTATACAAAGATTAAAAAATTAAAATGAGTCCATCATATGTGGCTAATCAGCATGCTATTCTTTATTAATTCTAAGATGTTACTTTATTTTTAACCTAAAGTGCTTCTTCTACATTCATTTTACTCTTCCTAAACTCACAGCGGATTCAGAAGCTTCTGATTCCTGCATCAGCCATTACTCGTTTATTACTTTTAGAGTCATATTCTACACCCAAGCACAATTTAAAATCCAATCTGTTAAACTTTTATTGGTATTTTCATCTTATCAGCATTTCTCCTTATTGCTAGTTTTTACACACAAAGTTCTCGCCATGCTTTTAAAAAAATTGTAGCTATAGACATGATAAGTAACCGTCATTTTTCAGGCAAGAGTCTGCCGTTGACGCTGTTGTAAAAATGTACAAGGAAGGTGTCAACGGCTCAATCTGGCTTTCAACGCATGACAGGCCTGGCCAAGACATCACAACAGTCATGGATGCTGCTTTCAAGTCTTACGAACCATTGCTATAAAAATAATTTATTTCAAACAACATGTTCATAGATAAATATCATATGGAACAGGCGCACAAAATAAGATAACAACTATCAGAATAGAAAATTATGTAACAGATATGCTACAGACAAAATACGATCAGATATAATACAACAAAATAAGATCAAGAAAACCGGGTGTGTACTCTGTTGCAGAAAATAAATATCTTAGATCCGCCTATCTGTATAACAAAGATGCAGGTGTAGCTCTAATAAGAGTCGAAGTAAGTATCAAAAACGACACCCAAGAGTTCGTATCGCTATGAACTTGAAAAATCGATTCTACTCTGCTAGAAATAAGATCCAATTCGCCTTGGGCGTGGACATCAGATCAATAAACACGAAAACAAAACCGCACGTCCGGTGAAGTTTGTGAACGAAAAAGTCGTAAGAAGAATATTAGGCAAGTTACAAGTAATATAATGGGAAATTTGATAATACGCGTCAAGCTGAATTCCACGAAGCGCGATCCGCGGTAATGGCGATGTGCCATGAATATGAATATTCTCATTAAACTCCATGTCACCTCGAATATTCTGGAAAATGGAAAATCGAGATACATTTTGTAAACACAACTACTACTACATATTGTTGTTTGTAGCGTAATTTCAAATATAATATTCTTGAATACAAAATGTAATGATAATACTTCAAAAAATCTTTTATCTTGATAGTGAATAGTAATTTTATTGAAAAATCTAGTATAAAGATATCATATAGCAATTTATATTACAACCTATTACGATTCTGGGAACTTTAAAGTTACCAGCGAATATTTATATATATACTGGTTGCTTTTTAAATAGAAAGATACAAAATGGTAGAAAATGCGAAGAGTTTACAGGCTGTTGCCTTTTAAATAAAGGTACTAGAAAACTGCGAAGAGCTTCACTGGAGCAATTAAGCGTCGACGTTAGCAGTTAATTAAAATTCCATCAAGTATTCAGAATGGGCGCGCTGTTTTATTGGACATGTCTTGGACACTCATTTTCCTTGACAAGTGAACTTGAATAAATTAAAATAACAACAACGTCATTTCTATGATCCAAAGAAATGTAAAGTATTTCTGTTTATGCACGCATATCGTGACACATTTCTCTGAATTATGACTAGAGCGTTTTTTTTCTCTCTTGGCCGTTTTATCATTACACCGTTGAACACTGGTCTTTTCTCAAAATGAGACTGTTAAGGCGGTAGTCGTAGTAGGATCTGGACCTAGAATCCCCGCAGCGAGAAGCTAAATTCTAAGCAATCACTGACTAGCTTTGATAAATTTCAGAAGGGCGACACAGAATAGGTGCCACTTCTAATAGCCAATCTGTCGGCAGGGAGGTTTTAAATGCTGTTATAGTCGTGAAGGTTTATGAACTGTTACCATACGCGTGACACCTAGAACGACCAGGTAATATGTCCCTCTACGAGGAATGGAAAAATTATCTAAAATTTACAACGGTCACCATATCAAATAACCAAGCTTTTTGGTATTACTCATTTCAACATCTATACAATCTAAGCGTGCTTCATTGTCATTTTACATTAATAATATATTTTTTTTTTTTTTGTAACACCCTATGCTAAGGGATACAAGGGCGTGCTTAATATTAACACAGTGAATGAATATTATGATGCACATAATTATCATTTTATTTCGTTACATACAATTTTACTTATTATTTGACTGTAGTTTAGGCTCTGTGCCCGGTATATGGCATAAGATTCACCACCTATTCCATTATGGGACGTAGATTAACTTGTGAAACATAGGACTGTACTACACTCCTCTGCCTACTCCTCCAGGGATTACAGGCGGGATGTTACAACTAAATACAGTTTTATCAATTTTTTTGTTACAATGGTATGGAACGAAAAGTAAATTTGAAAGTCACGTGATATGGAGGTAAAGTTTCAAAGTAGATGAAAAAATGATTCATGTGTTTTCCATTCGGAAATAAAACTGGAATTTAATCCTAAGATATAATCATTTCACTTATGATTTTCAGTTCACTTTACAATTTACTTTATCAATTGCGTGGTTTGACTTTCTAAAATTGCTCACCGTGATACAGAAAATCAATTAAATGTTATCATTCCCCACAATCGTTAAAAGCTAATTCAATTGTATTGAACTTCAATTGTAATGTACTTAATGCATATTGAATGTAATGTATGTAGGTATAACCTCCACTTTAAAAATGCCTCTACATGTAACTATTGAAGTAAGCTAAGGGCCTTTAAAGCAAGGGTGAATAGGCTTTTCATAAGCATGCGCGATCCATCTTAGGACGCAACTGCACGCACCATCAGTCAAGTTCACAGCTAAACGGTAACCTATCACTAATAAAACAAAACACAAGTAGGTATATTAATGTAATACACTTTCATTTGTAGCTATAATTAGCTACAAATACTTTGAAGGACATTTTATTCATTCATTGGCCCGTGTTATTTCCTCAGCAAATTATGATGTTATTAGTGAGGCTTGTTTAGGACAGTTAAGACAACAGAAATGTCTGGGCGTTAATTCACTCCATGAACCCTGTCTTACACAAACAATAAAAGTAAATACGCCATGATAATCCAAAGGCAATAAGTATCTAAGGGATATAAAGTAATTACTAATTTGACACAATTTTTTATACCGATAGATTCTGTTAAGGAAGTTACATGTACATAGGTAAAAAACATGTACGTGGCATTTAAAAGTGACCAGTAATATACGGGGACATCAGCAATTAATGTCGGATAACACTGTAAAAATATAACTATTAGAGTTAATCATTATTGTTAGTAATATGTTAAAATATATGGCTGCCTCTACATATCTCTATCGCTACATAAAAGTTTTTAGGACTACTGGGAATTTCAAATTAAAAAACCCCATAAATTCTGCACCAGATCCGGGCTAAGTATGATTAGGTTACCATATATTTATTATATTATTATGTAATCGGAAGCCTTTACAAAGGTCAAGAAGATAGACCAAGATGTTGTGCAACGTACTCGCAGCGTCGCGTTGGATTATTGCGGTAAACCGCTTCTTACACTTAAAAGGCTTAAGGCTTAATGTGAAGGTTACTATAATGTATAAATTACGTCCGCATTGGATACCATATTGAGGGAAGAATTCCAGATACCATATTGAGGGAAGAATTCCAGACATTATTTTATTACATACCTTAATAACAATAGATAATATCAAACTATCTAATCGTTTACCATTCATCCAACCTTCTATCGAACCACCGATTCAATCGCCCAATTAAACCATCTGTAACCAATCAGTCACAATTGCAGTATACTTACTCATTGCGAGTAGATACTATCAGGGTATTGGGTATTTAGAACAAAGAAACAGGTATGATGGAAGCTTTTTGCTCGGGAACAAAGAGCTGCACAAAACGACGCCCTACCTACGCATCTGCATCTAAAGAATAGAGTAACGGTAATCTACATTCTCTGCAATATGCAGCGTTTACCATAAAACGTTTACCACGATAGCTGCTGTATTTCATGACGAACTTAATTGTCTAATTGCTCTGTTACTGAAATGCTATTGCATATGCATGTGACCGACATCAGACAGATATTTCATGTTTCATACTTGGTTTACATAATTATGTACTTTAAGTATATTACGATTATTAAGTAAACGTAATTGATGAAACATGGGAGTGTACTGCGCTCCTTTGGCTTCGTTTTCGGGGATAATAGGCGTGATGTTACGTTTTTTATGACGATTATAAAGTTACAACTACATATTAAGGACAAGTATGTATTATATCTATACTAGTCACAAAAATTAAGGGATATAAAAAAAATTCCAAATTTTTGGGTGATTTTCAACAAGCTGTAACTCCGA
>DWME01009276.1:0-11036 GCA_018244795.1 Parelbella ahira ahira | reverse complement strand
CAGTTGTGAGTGGTTGCGGATTTACCACTCCATCTTCATATCGCTTGCCGTAGTCAGGATTGTTGGTAATGAACGCAATATTGTCCGTTTTTCTACTAAATTGGCATGTAATCTAATTTAACCCAAGGTCCTAAGATCGCTACTCAATTCAATTTTATTATCTTTGCTTAGCAGGTCTTGTAACTTTCCCACCTAAACGATAGGTGTGATTTATATACAGAGTAATCAAGAGCATTAACTTCTTAAAAACATTTTAAATACATATGCCTTGCCTGAAAAGTGTAAGACATAAAGTATAAACTGTGTAATTGTAATAACTGTACTCAGTGAGTCGTTAGAATCATCGCACTGCAAATAAGGTAACGAGGAAAATTCTATAATGTATTTGAGCTAAATATTTAAGGAAGAGTACTGTTAAAGCATTCGGATACGATATAAGATAATAAAAAAGTTAATAAGCCATAAGGATACAGCTGAAGGCACGACACGCAAGAAACCAATCATTCTTACCGCTAAAATTGACTTTACCACCGCATCGGAGAAAAACTTTAATGACGTTCGCGGTTTTCAGACATCAGGTGCTACTATTATTATTCACATTCCTTATTAATTTTCACCGGCCAGTTTTTATACGACGAGCATCACTGCAGGTGTGTTATTTTTTATCTGTTGCGCCTTTATCGTTTACGAATTTATCATTCTTATCTAAGTACTTGTCAGTAGTAGCTCAGTTGTAAATTTAGTCAGTCAAGAAATATCATTACAAAATCATCAAATTCATCATTGAAAACCATTTTCACTCCGTTTAAAAAAAAAATGACAACATAAAATAGTACTAGGTTTAAAAAAATATACAAAATTGATACGGTACGGAACTAAAATGGCGCGCCTATGCTGTTCATAACTCAATTTGTCAATATTTGATTGTGTCGTATAGACAATACCGTATTCAATAGCATAATAATACAAGCAAATACGATTCATTTTATTGTAGAACAATAAAATTAACGAATACTTTTCTAGAATTTCATCAAAGGTAATTAATTGTTCCTTAAATTTATTTCTTAAGCATGACATATCAGCACTGTTTCATAATTGATAATGTCTGGATACAAACGAAATTGCAGTCTAAACCACGAATAGGTTTGAAACTGGCCGAAACGGAAACTTTGGTCGTAATCTACATAGTAATAAAAACATAAAATGAGTGAGCGGTCTTAACTCTTAGTAGCACTGTGCATTACACACATAGTGTTCAATTGCCGCTTTTAGCATCTCACACACACTTACAAACATTAATGAAAATTAAAACTTTCACAAATATGAAATATATACCAATTAGATTAAAATCTTCTAGCGGTGACTTGAATTTTGAGATAAAAAACTGAGTTAAAATCAATGATGCATGTAAAATTTCTTAACGCAACGTGAATGAATCCAACCAACTCACTTTCATCTGATCACAGTTCTATACATGAACGATATATTGCATTAGTATACTCCAGATTCTCTATTACCGAGATCATTGTATTACATACTTTAAATAGTTTGCAGATTTGATTACTCAATTTCATGTCCACATTAAATAAAACGATAAAAATATAGCTAGACGTATTTTTATTAACCGTATGTTATTTTGAACGAAAAAAAACCTGTAATGTTTCGCAAGTGATGAAATTCAAATTAGATACAAATTATAGCAAATCATTAAAAATGTCCAAGTTCACTAATGTTGCCAAATGTACTCGTATACTGGCTACACATTCGCCGCGGCTTAATTCATCTACGACTCGAACTATTTAATGTTGCCGTATACGTTTCTTATCTAACTTTTTATACGTAATTCTGTGAAGGTTACCGGATAAATAAAGCGCTAATACATAAATGGAGGGCGATGTTTGAGCAGTGATTACCTCAGAATACCTGACGCGATTCGTTGAACATTATTTGATCAGCAAACGGTGTAGACTAATGGCGCTCATATCTCTGTTCCCATCGCACTGTATCTGTCACTTTATCAAATATTGCATTAACTCATTAAGATATCTAATCAATGTTAAATATCTGAACACTATCAGATAGAAGCAATGAAATAATGATAGGTTGAAGCGTGTGAAATTATGCTCAATGATAAAATCTTGTACGTAAACAAAGGCTATACCAAAACGCGGGTAGTTTTGAACCACAATATCCACATACGGAAAACGAATCAAAATGCCGCATACGCATCGACACATAAGGCGCTTTTGACTTTTACAATGTACAGTAAAGTAAAACAACATATAATAAAAAGCGGAAAAGCAATAACACTAACCAACTTCAGCATTTGTAATCCCAAAAAATCTCTCCCACGAACTATCAGTGAAGACAAACAAAAGCCTAATCAAGTCCTAATTGAACTATCAAGCGGCCACAGCACACACACACACAAACTTTTACCAAACTAATTATTGCGGGAGACCATTCGGTACACGAGACGTTAGTTTGTTTTTAGCGTCACGCGTCCGGCTGGCTCAAGATTGAGACGACGCACTATTTCACAACACAATGTAGTTCGTTATTCGAAATTTAAAAAAAGAAACTCGTTTGTTTTCAACTTTTTAAAAATCACTCGGACTTCGTCAAGTTTATTACACGTGATGCGACAACGCAACAAGTATTAACGTCGACAGTTGGCGCGGCACTGGCGAGATATCGAGAATGAATCGAGGAGGCTCGCCGGCGGTCTTGCCTCTCGCTCGTGCGCAGCCTCTGCTGCCCCCGACGTTTCTTTGTAACGACCTCACGCACAGTCAACCTGCTGCCTTTTTTTCGAGACTCTTCAGGTGGTGTTCGAATTGCATGAGCCATTTTGAAATTAAGCACAATTCCGTATCAAGAGTCACGTTTTTTCACAACTCAAACGAAACGCATACATTTAACTTAGCTGATGAGCTTCAAATGAAGGTGAGTACTGTGAATTGAAACGCGCGAACACTTGAATTAACAAATGAATTACGTTAAAACACAAAACAAATCGAAATGAATGGAAAACATTGGCAAATAATGATACTGTTATCGAACTGTTACGATACGCGTTGCAGTCGGATAAACACATGATTTCGTCACGATAACCTCAAAATAACCTCAGAATCACAATCAAACAAATATTAAAATAAAGCTGTCGTATGTTTGTTAGGTTGGTGTTTAAATAATTTAGCAAATAATACTGGCGATTAACCTTCGTTACCGGTCGTTAAGTGGTCATCACCTTCAACACTGGTCACCCGGGAAGGATTTTAGATCATCCATAACATGAAGTCGTTCTTAATGAAATATTGAAACGATATCATTGTGATTTTTCCTTCAACGATTCTCTTAATAAGCCTTCAATGATTCATAAATTTAATAACTTTATACACCTACATTAGAATTTAATTCAAAAATTCAGTGATTAATTATTTTTTGCATATAATTAATGTAAAATAAGTACGCAAATTAAAAGATGCTATTCTTAATTAATATTTATGAATGCTAACAATAATTTGAGGTTAAATGTATTCTGTTCAATATTTTAAAACATGCGCTCATTAAAATAAGCCAGCTTCGTAATCTGAAAACGAATGTTTGATACCATTGTGTTAATATGATAAATAAAACAATAGAAACAGCCATGGGAATGAAAAACGTGAATTGGAGCACTTGCATTATTTAATAAGGACAACTTAATAATCGTGAAAAAGAGAAACGCAAAACAAAAAGCGGATTAAATGCTAATGGCCGTAAAAATTTAAAAACAATGTGACGCTTTACAATGCAGCAGTCACAAAACGTGTCAGGTGTGGTACAGGGCCAACTATGATTGACGATATAACAAAACTTACCATTACGCCTGTATTTCCCGGAAGGGGTAGGCGAAGGTGTGGTGTGTTTCCACGTTTTACCTATTATGTAATAGAACCTAAGAAATACGGGTTGAGCCTCTGAGATATATCAGCACAAATTTAGACTGAAGTACTACTAGGTATTTTAAGTTAGAAAAAAACAATAAACCCAACCCGGGGAACGAACCCAGGACCCACGATTTATAACGGAAACTTAAAAACTGCAAGACTGTTTGTTACCAAAATCATCTTACACATTGCACATAAAAAGGATAAACATTTGAATTCATTCATTCATGTCAGCCTCGCCCTCATCCGTTACACTGATCAACAATCTACATCGATTTCGCAGTCTTGTTAACGAAAGTCTGGTCTCCGTAAAACTTGATAAATAGCGACTATAATATGAGCGACATCATACAAAAACTAATGTATTTGTAGTTACTTCTAGTACTGAAGGCAATAAGAAATATAAGTATTATTCTTGTGTTAAAAGAACATTTTTTATTTATTATTATTGGATAAATGTCTAATGTTCTTATGTTACAAATAACGAAAACGAAGTATACTACTGACTGATAGAAATCTTATAAATTCGTTGTAATTCTAGCTATGTAGGTACTAGGGTAATCGTCGAGAGCAACAAATAAACAATTAAGATGTTAGTGTTTGTAATAATCATTCAATGATAGGTAGTACAGTATTCGAAGGCATCTTGTTCAATCAAGAAGTCATTAAACTTGCCTGGTGCAGGAGATAATTGATTCTCGGAACGAACAAGTTCGGTCGTCGCAGACCTGGTTGTAATATCACACCTTTTACTTGCGCCAAAACACGTTTGGGAGTTCGGGGTAAAAGACGCGACTCGTAATAATAATTATTATTATTTAAGCAGAGAAGCAACGCGTGCTAAACACCTCTATCGTTACCTAGCTGACGTTCTTCTGCATTAATTACTCTATAGACACAGGCTATTACAGATCAGTAATAATTGGGAGTGTACACTGCTCTGCCTACCCTTCGGGGATTACAGGCGGGATGTTCCGTTTGTTTTATTACTGAGATTTCTAACTTCGTTAGATATGTATCATAATGATATCTATTGAATTTTGACCACACTTGGACCACTAACAATAATAGTAAGATACAAAGCCATACTTTAAAATAGCAACTTACGTTCTTGTTATATGTTACGAGTTGTAAGATATGTACCCACAAAAAGCTTGTAATTACTTTGCCATGTAAGTATTCGTGTTAACACCCCTCCATTAGCGAGTGTCCAGCGCAGGTGGGTAATTGTTTACCTTGTATTTGGGATCAAGTTTTTAAATGAGTGTGTTGGGAAAACATCAGATAATTAAATTACTCATTCTCTTTTAGCTAGATAATTAAATTGAATTACACATTCATTTTTCAGCGTATACATATAAGCTGGATTCAGGGCTCGAGCGTAGACGCGCTACTACGCTCGTATAGTCTAGACCTAGACTTGTTCAACACCAGCGACTCTCGGCTAAAAAAAGTTGTCTGATAAGTTTTTTTTTAAATTTTTAAATTTAAATTTTAAATTTATTAATTTTGTTTTTGTACTTTTACTTGTAAGAGCATTTAATATATTAAGTTACATGTGAAAACTTGTAATTGGCCCTCACTTATTATTACACTTATGTTATTGTAATTTTTAGCTGTAAGTTTTCCGAACATTATAAAATAAAATATAAAAATAAAATAAAATAGAATTACCTCCAACAAGCCCTCCACGTGCATCCTACGCTGGCATTCCTCTAATGGAAACGCGACGTGTGGTGATCTGTAAAATTGCTCAATTGAACACAATAGCAACTCCAAAAATATAAAACACAAAAATAAAACAGATTTACACATGAAACCAACCATCATTGTAATAACACTACTGGAACCACACTTTATACAGGTCATCTATTTATTTAACAATTTTGTACACAGAGAATAAAAATAGAAACAAAAATCATACTATAAAAATGTTGTACAATAGTCATTTATTGCTGTCTTAATGACGATAAAAAAGTAATTTCTAAAGCTGAGAACTGATGCCTCACAGGCAAAGAAACAATACAGATTCACATGTATAGTTACTACAATGATTATATTTATTAGAAAAGATTTATGTTGTCTAGATCCAGTGTGAGAGAAAATGGGCTCTGATTCCCAACCCGAATGCCGAGAGTGGGGATTATATATCAGGGGAGGTTTGTATCCAATAATGGACAAAGACAGGATAATGATGTGTGTGATAAATGCCTTAGGAGTTGCATTTTCATTTGTAGCATCTTTCAATATTAAGATATTGTATCTTCCCTCTGTAAAAGCTGTAAAAAAATGTATCAGTGATTCACTGACCCGTCCTCTTGAGCATACAGGAATGATCGATGCATACGTTGGTAGTCCTTGCTGTGCTCGAATGAGAAATACGATATGCCTTCTTTACGCTCCTTCATCACCATTGTAAGACCTGAAAATAAAAACTGCATGCTAAACCAATACTTCCAATGTGATTAAAAGATATCAATGAACCAATATAAAATCTGTTCTATGTGTAAATCTGAAAGAACAAACCATTTTTAACTATATGACTGTGAATCAATGAATCAACCAATAAATATCCATTCAAATACAAACATATGTAACCATATACACATGATACTGACCATTCTTTCTGTAGATCTTATTAGTGTCTATAATGAAACCCTTGTTGGCGATCAGACGCAGGTTGGGCTGGCGTCCACGCCTGCAAAGAAAAAAATGTATTAATATTTAAAAAAACACAGTAGAAATATATTAATAGCCATAGCAATGAGTATTAATATGCATCTGAATTTAAATTAAAAATGTACTGTAACTCGCCCTACGGCTTTTAAATATTACGTACTTTTTAATGTCCTCATCTTCGTCGGGGCCGAACATTCGTCGGAGCTCATTGGCTACTTGCAGGTGCTGTTGTCTCACAGTAAACAGCTGTTTTATCTTTTTCTCGTCACTAACAAGTGGCACCTTCTGCGGTGGGGGCGGCGGCTCCGGCTCACCAAGTACAGCGTTTATCTCCTTCAGCGATTGATCTATCTCATCCAACTGAAATAATTTCAAACATTTTAATAGGTATTTAAAGCGCCAATAAACTGGATAGGATTACGGATCGCTGAAACTTTTTAAATATCATTACTTATATTTAATACTAGCAAACGCCCGCGACTGCGTCCGCGTCCATTTTGGACAATGTAGTAGAGTATTAAGTATTAACAAATAAAGAGGATCGTTTATTCTAATCAATAAAGCTTATGTTCATCACGGATAATGTAGGATTCTAATGGTAGAAGAATTTTTCAAATCGATCCAGTAGTTTTGGAGCCTATTCGGTACATACAAACAAACAAACAACTATATCTTTCCTCTTTATAATATTAGTATAGAAAGACACTTTAATTATTCCGAATTATTTTGTTGACATACTAAACTACATGTACTAAACTGCCTCGTCGGTTTAGTGCTAACTGGCGCGATTCTTGACCAAAAGGTACAAGATTCGATCCCCAGAATGGCTTCCAGAATAATTGGGTTTTCTTGATTTGAAATTCCCAGTAGTAGCTCGAAGTCTGAATTTGCGCCTGGTTTATATCAATGGCTCCCCTCTATCCCATGTGTTATAAAATATAACAAGTTTAAAATAGAGCTAATAGTGCTACATTTGTTTGTCTACCCGTTTACGGAAATATAACTGTTTTGTTAGGTTATGTTGCTCTCAAGTCATTAAATCTCTTCAGAAATCTATATAATTGTTTTAAGAACGCAAGGTCACGCCTGTAATCCCCGAAGGTGTAGGCAGAGGAGTGTAGAATACTTCCACGTTTCACCAGTTACGTTTACGTCCTACAATGGAATAGGCGGTTGAGCCTATTGCCGTACACCGGGGACAGATGCTGTCTCCGAGCCACTACTAGTAATGTCTACTAGAAAATGTAACCCAAGCCGGGATATAAATTTAGAACATCTCAATCAGCAGTCGCGCTTGGGACCACCTGATAAAAGAGACGCTCATCGTTTTTAAGAAATTCTAGCAAAAAAGCCAAAAAGTAACCCTTTAACGAAAACGAAAGCTTGTAATTAGATGAACGTTGGGTTATAGTTTTTTTTTCTATACCGTACTTCATTAATTCATTGAAATCAAGACCCTGCCATAGATGCATAAATAATTAAATATTTAGAAAAGTTTACCTCTTCTTTTGCTTTTACTCGTCGTTGCTTCTTTCTTCTCTTTTGTCTTTTTTTCCCATTCTGTGGCTTAGGAGTGTCTGAGACAACTTCCTCTGAATCAACGCGTTCGGAATCAGAATCCGAACTTATCTCCAACTGGTGAAAACAAAGAACTTACATTATTCACGTATATATCTACCAGCTGACTTATAGTATAACTGTAGTTTTATAGTAAAAATAACTTCACTTTAAATGACAACATGTTGAAATTATTCCGACATAAATATCTATTTTAATAACAATACGCTCTATGCAGAGTGGTATATTACCATTAACTTAAAAAAATATCTAGAAGTAGCCGAATACTTCAATTAAGGTAAATGCTTCGAGTTCTCCACAAGCTTATGAAAAATTATATGCCCAAACACGTATGAATACATCGTACTAAGTGTATTAATATGTGACAAAAATTGTTGCAAATTAATACAAACTAGACGATTTTGTGACGCAATAAATCTACTGAAGACTAGCGTACATTGCGGTCGATAGGCGGGGCGCGGCGCATGCGTATGTTATCGCCAGACTCCCTTCGCTAGCGACGCTGAGACGCAATTACAAATACACATAAACCACCGCATTCTATTACATCGTTCATTATTTTAGAAGCACTTTCGCAGTTTTATCAGTTTGCTATTGCTATGCTATCAGTTTGTATCAATCAACAATGCTAATACAACTTGAAAGAGAGTTCAACAACGCTGACAGTATCACTGTATAGGAATTAACATCCTTCCAATAACTGCGTAAAACACACGATCACGCCTTGTATCGGTGTCTCTGTGATTTGCTATTTTCACGTCCTTGCATATAATAATGCATAAAATATCATATAACGCCCGAAACGCTGTAGCAATGTAACAAACTCGGCTATTGCGTTGCGCGAAGGCGTAGGACGCCACCCCATATTGACAGAGACCGTCGTTCAATGATATATGCTTTGATTTAGTAACACAAGATGCGCAAGTTGTATTTAAACTGAGCAATGCAAGAACGCAAGCGTAAAGATGTCATCGAAACTAGCCATGTACAGACGACATCAATTCCTCAATCAAAAATACACTAATGATTGTGATAAAAAGTGAAACTGTAACAAAAGACCATAGACTTCAACAATAACAACCAACTTTATATACATTTATACTAGAACTAGCTGACCCGGCAAACGTTTTGCCATATAAATAATTATAAAGTAATTTCTAGTTTCCGACAACTGTGTAGGGAGTGAGAGAAGTTTTACTGTGTGAGAGAAACAGGAGACCGGCTTCGTTCTCATCTCTACTTTGTGCTGTTTACTGGGTCAGAAGTGACACCTGTAGACAAATGGCGGGGATAACTAATTAAATGACGATTGATCAGTTATCGACCGGGGATAAAAAATGATTAAATTACTAAAATGACTATTAAAAAATAGGGGTTGGTGATAAAAGGGTAAAAATTTAGGGTTGTATGTACTTTTATATGCTGTATCATAAAAAAATAAAAACAAAAAATTTTGTCTGAAAATTACAAAAAAAAAATTTAGGGGTGGACCACCCTTAACATTTAGGGGGATGAAAAATAGATGTTGGCCGATTCTCAGACCAACTCAATATGCTCACAAAATTTCATAAGAATCGGTCAAGCCGTTTCAGAGGAGTATGGGAACGAACATTGTGACACGAGAATTTTATATATAAGATATTAATCAGAAATTGAATTAGTAAAATTTCTAAACAAAATCTTCTCTCAAAACTGAACAAAAGTAAGTCATATACAGGTCATAGTTTAAAATATCCAACTGAACTTTGTGTTATGGTTTTAAAATGACTTTTAAAAATAAAGAGATATTCCGGATGACTATTACCAGTCTTCATAGCAGTAAACAAACAACATGACATTCTTATTCTATAATTAGATATTCACATTTTCTTTGTTTTCCCCACAAAGAACTAGTCAACATATTTTCTATACATCAACATAATAAAATTCTTTTACATACTGATTTTCATACATTATATAGATAGATCACTTTGTTTTTAAGTGTATGATACTAGGAGAGCAAAGTGTCTAGAAGTATATCCACAAGACGTGCATGCTATCCTTCACAAACATCTGTAAATGTTATGAGTTAAAAAGAGACAACACGACGAAGTTATTTCGAACATTCGAATAATCGCTCCTGAATTTTTTTATTGTTATACATATATTTTTTTATTTACCTCCAGTTCATCGTCCGTAATGCCCTGATCGCATTTTAATGTCGAATCATCGTCTTCGTCTCGGTTTTTGAACGCAGCGGTAACAGATAACAAAAACGTTCGCCTTGAACGTATCGCATATTTGAAACACTGAAACACCTCTCTTACACTTCGTTCCCTGCACTTTTTAACCACTGTATTAATCAAATTGTTTCTATACCACACATTCCATAATCTAACTACACCGAAACGTCTGAAATTAATTCGTAATCTCATACTTGACATAATCATTCAAACGCGTTACATAACTGATAGTTTTGCGCGGTCCACTGCTAACAAGACATGTTGAACGCAGCGGCTTAGTTTATTTAATTGTAAATAGTAGGGAACGTGAACTCTCCATTATTGCGAAATTATAACCTCTTCCTGTGATTAGCCATTGTCATTGTGACAGCCGAGTCGAAGTGACGTCGTACATTGTTGCCAGCAAACAAAAACTCATTCGAGTTATCGAGAGTTCTTGATCATTTTAAAATCGAGTTTAATTTATAGTACTGTCGATTAGGGTGTTATAATAGTAATAATAATAATCGACCCATTTGTCATTCCACTGTTGGAATATGGGTCTCCTTTAATATTGAGAGGGTTAAGGCCATAGTCTGCCACGCTGGCCAAGTGCGGGTTGGCAGACTTCACACACCTCAGAAAA
>DWME01009275.1:0-11037 GCA_018244795.1 Parelbella ahira ahira | reverse complement strand
TCGTGGTATTAAGCGTGTTCAGCATTTCTCCATGTAAGGCGCGCGCTCATATTACTGTAGCCAGCGCGCCGCTACAATACAATAGGCACATTGTGACTTATTTTAATTTACGTGCATTTTCTAACCAAGCTGCTACATCCTACTCTACATCTCGCT
This sequence comes from Parelbella ahira ahira, assembly GCA_018244795.1. Taxonomy (NCBI): domain Eukaryota; kingdom Metazoa; phylum Arthropoda; class Insecta; order Lepidoptera; family Hesperiidae; genus Parelbella; species Parelbella ahira. Next base: position 10,881 of record DWME01009275.1, on the reverse strand, counting down.
TTCCATCGAGTGACATTGTAGTGAAGCGCGAGACTGGCTATCAAAAAAACCTGATCAGTATTCATTAAGTATGTACCTACTCAGTTCGCAAAGCAGGGAGGTCCGATTGCGTAATCTTGTCGCAGGACTTTTTTATTTAGACTCTGCAGATATTTTTAGAGACTTCTTGGCGAAGTTTCATTTGAACGTTACGTCTGCGGTTTATTGCTTATAATTCAGTACTTACATATTTTATTTATAAAGTAGTTTTTATGTTCCGTTCCAATTCCCATTCTCCGCCCACACTCCATATTTGGTGTAACACATTGTTAATACTTTTTGTGTTTCAATAGCGGGCAAGAGATAATTTTTTCTATTACCAGAAGAAGGATCGGAGTCATTTCGTTTTGGGATACAATTTAACTGCTAAAACTCAATTTACTAAAATGGAATGAACTTTATCATATCTATTGAACTTGGACAAGTTCAAGATGTAATACTCGTTCAGTGAACACTGACAACGATGCTGTTATTTTTTATTTCGTGAACACAGTAGTTACAACATTTTCGCCCTTCTGACAATTATGCCTATAAAATACATTTCTCGTCTTTACAATTTATTTTGTTTTACAACACGTGTGCGGCTCGTCGAGGATCGTCCAACGCCGCTACTATTACTAGCTAAAACAATCATTAGTACAACATGTTGTGCTTCAGTTTGATAATGCAGTTGCCGGTCCATGAGCATACAAGAGGTAGCCACTTCAGTCAAGACACACGAAATATACAAAAACTCGTAGATATTCGTTTTGTAAATATGAAAAATGAGTTAATGAAAAATTGTAATTAGTAGGTTATTACATGTTTCGTAAATACACGCCTGTAATCCCCGCAGGGTAGGCAGAGGAGTGTAGTACACTGCCACGTTTCACTAGTTACGTTTCAGTCCCACGGAATAGTTGGTGAGCCTATCGTAATACACCGGGCACAATTCCAGACTAAAAGTCACTACTAGAAATTCCAAATTAGAAAAATTTTATAGCACCCGACCCAGTATTTGAACCCAGGACGTCTCGATCGGCAGTCGCGCTTGCAACCAAACGACCAATGAGGCAGTCTCAAAACAGAGACATGTTTCTCACAAATATGATTAAAACTAGCTTATAACTTGAATTAAAACAAGTATTTAAATATTTTACTATTAGTAAATAATAATTAACTATTAGTATCAAATCATTATTCTTTGTAGACATTGTAGTATGGTAGAATATCTGAGGATAGAGATATTCAGCATTCGGTACTGTCTGCATACCCCGTAAGTGACTCCGGCGTGATGGTACAGTAATAGTAATAAAGACTTTATTGAATGGTGTCCGTGTACACGTCGCCCGGCAACAGTTCCGATTGTCCCCGTCGGCCGGCTGTTTACATAACAACGGACATGTCACACTTCCTGCAGCGCGGAAAGCTTTGTTATTTACGTTATTACGCTTTATTCATTTACAAACATTATTTTGATATTTATTTTGGTGAGTACTTTACTATTTTAACCACACCACACTGTCTTATCAACATGTAACAAACCAAACGAACCTTACACTTATCATTTGATTGCATTGTAATTGCAACATTTTTAGTTAATTATATTATTATTAATTATTTATATTAGAAAAAAAAATACTCCAAGCAGTAAGGCTTTTATACTTAGCCCAGCAAATGGCAGAAGTTCAACTTGATGGGAAGTGGTTTACTGTTAAAACGTCCAAAGTCTAAAGACAGATAGGAAGAATAGTAATCGGGACTGCCTTCGTGAAGTGCATCTTTAACGTAAAGAAACGCTGTTCATTGTTTGCAATCAGCAATTACTTATAACCGGTAATAACTGGTGGAGTAGGCGAGTTCTGGAGTGAAGATGACGGCTAAGCAAATGTAATGTATGGCGCTGTCCGGCCCGGTGAGATGACGATTTGTGGAAAAGCTCCAGACAGATACTGGAGGCAGTAAGCCGGGGATAAAGCGCAATGGCGCTTATTGGGGGAGGCCTAAGTCCAGCGGTGGTCTGAGATGGGCTGACAATGATGGTGACTTACTCATGAGATTCATTTACTTGAATTACCCATGAAATCTATTCAACGGCATTAACTGTACAAATCATTAGCGTGTGCGATCGCGTCAAAGCCACGACACGAGCGCTGCAACACCGTGTATGCTAATAATACTTCAAATATGTGCACTATGCCAATTGTGTTTGTGAACACTGGAATACGTAATGTAATTTTGATGAATGAACGTGTCACGCGGGCGATAATTAGCATTCCCTCATATCCTGAATCTGATCCGGATGTAAACGCTACTGTGTACCGCCGTGTCAGCGTTGACCTTTGCCAATCTGCTCGTTTCCAATAGCATTGTCAATGCAATCCATTAATTGTAATCGATTATGCAAACTACATTCCTGTGAACGGATGTCCTAATGACAACTTTTTTTTCACCAGCAAATGTTTAAGCTAAACATTTAGTTGCACTAGGTCAGCTACTATCCTCTGTCTCGTTAGTCGAGTGGTGGCAACTGCGACTACTTATCGAGATCTCCTGGTTTCAATTCCTGGGTCACACTCTCATCATCACCATCGTTTGCCCTTATATCATTCCACTGGTGGATATAGGACTCATCTCATTATGTCACAATGAAACAGATAAGGTCATAGTGTACTACGCTGGCCAATTGCAAATTGCCAGACTTCACATGCTTAAGAGAGCATTATGGAGTACAACATACTCTAAATGTTTTGAATGGTGAGAAGACACAAAAATTAATTTTCCATATTTTTAGCGCGATTGAAAAATGGCATGGGGTCTCCCGAAGCTACCGGGTTTGACGTTTTCAGACCCCACTAAGACTCAATACCACATGCGGAGTTCCCTCCGCTACTACCAAGGTCACAGGTTCCCGGATACATTGATCCGAGGGCCCGGAGGCACCGCCACGGATGTGGACAGCAATGCTTTCGCCATGCCTGAAGATTCTGTCAAGTAAGTGATCATAAAATACCGGTAGGTCCTTCAGAACCACACATAAGCATAAATAAATATCTTGGGTATAAACAAATAACTAAACCATAAGTATAAATAAATATACTCACACACGGCCATCAGATCCCACAGTAGGTATGATAACCATAGGTACGTCTCAGAAATTACATATGTATACATACATACATATCTGTAGATATAAATATTTATCTATATACATAGATGCTTTTTATAAATGTTTGGGGATTCAATACATACTTATGCCCGTCACAAAAATATTTGTCCTTGGTAGGAATCGAACCTACAATCCAAGACTTAACAGTTAGGTTATCTAACCACTGGAGCAAATCGATTCATATAACACACAACAGATTCTTTACCACTAATTTTGTTTCGGTTTTTTTATATTTATTTCTTTCTGTTTTATTGTAACAGCTAAGTACATAGTTCATGATTTAAACTGTTAAGAGATTTTGAAATATCCAACAATTTAAGTAATAAAAATATAACAAAAGCAAAAATTCGGTTATTCAGAATTAATATTGGAGTAGGATAAACAGTAATAACATAAAATTTCAGCGATGAAATATGTTTCCATGTCTAACATCGAATATGAACGTATAACTGGTTCCTATGATTGACTTGTACGTTTCACATGCGTATTTCGATGTTATATCTAAATTAACTACTCAAGGGTGACATTAAGATATTAAAATACATGAGAATATTAAAAAATAAAATTACATGTAAAAAGATACATTTGCAGAGAATTACAGTACATGGCAATAGGGTTACGCCCTATTATCCTTGAGTGGGATGGAAACGTAACTGATGAAACGTGGAGTGGATTACACTCCTCTGCCTACTCCTTCGGGGAAATACAGCTATGTAATTATGTTACAATATTCGTGTACACAACATCAAAAAACCGCAACATCACGCCTGTAATCGCTTATAATGTCTGTAATATTTTTTTATTTTGTTTTAATTCATATATAGGCCAGCAAACAGGCAGATGGGCCACCTGCTAATAAGGTTCGTTTCAACCCAGCTACGACCCGTCGCTGACGTACGGCAGAGTGAAGCAGCCGGCGCTGCCCGCGGTGGCGCCGCACTGGGTGCACTACGACCAGCGCTGCCTCAATTTCACGGCCTTCTTCAAACAGAGCGTGTTCGAGAACCCGGACGAGAACTACCGCGTGCGCATCGTCAACATCGTGTACTTCTTGGAGGACGACACCCTTACGGTGATGGAGCCGAAAGTGAAGGTACAGCACACTTAAGCGTAATGTCATTAATGCTTCTCGTGCGCTTTTAATTAAACGTTATAAACCACAGTTTAATGATATACCAATATTTGTAATGATTACAAAGTCGTGTATCACAAGTCATAAATCATTTGAATTCAAGGATAACTAAAAGGAAACTATATGCGAATGTAGCAGCGTGAACGTGACTCTATTGTTTTCGAAAATTTTGTAACCTAACCTCACTGGATGTTATACATGAAGGGTCACTACTAGAAAACCATTATTTTTTCACCAACTCTTCTCTCACGAATCATCACAGATTCATACTTTTTGTTGTGCTTGCACTGCAAACAAAAAAATCCAAGATCAAGTGCTCGGCCCGAGAGCTAGGCCAAGTGTTACTTTGTCTTAAGTAGGCTGTTGCTTTGTTTTAGTTTGGAACACTCGATTTATTATACGCTGGAAATATTTTTCAAGTGCCACTACAATAGAGCACCCTGTACGAAATTAAGTTCTTAAACTCTATTAAATTTATTTGGTTTAAAAACTTCATAATAGGAAAAAGAATAAAGTCATACTTCTCAGTTTTTGATTAGAAAGTTACGTTTTATTTTGTTATATATAGAGATTCTAGCTGAGGGTTACTTATTTATAACGATATCCAGTTTTATATTAACAATGTATAATATGTATATCAGTATACAATAACAAAATCGTGAAAGACAAAAAATGTCTTCAATTGTGCTCAAATAAGATGACAGATTACGAAAAGTATGAAGAAGCTGAGACCATAAAATAAATTGAAAAGTAATTTCATCTCAGTTTCCAGAATAGAATAGGTTATCGGAGACATTTGAGTTCATAGAATAAGATTTCCGCTCTGAAGCGAAGCGTGCTACATCTGAACTTCATGAACAGCAGGAGAAGTTGTGAACAGCAGGAGAAGTTGTGAACAGGAGGAGAAGTTGTGAACAGCGGGAGAAGTTGCGAAGCAACACGTCAGTGATATTGTTAAAAGCAGGACTAGAGCGCGCTGAGTTAGTTTACGTACCAACATGTCTTGAAACATTCAGCCAATTTTGTTTCTAATTCTGTTTCTTGGGCGGAGAAACAATACATTCACCTATGCACGAAAAAAATATTCCACCTTCGCGGGAACTAGATGCCTTCTCTCTCGGCTTTTGATGATCGAAAGGTTACATTGCCTAACATACCTTGGTGCGGGAGCTCGATGAACGATATAGAATTCAAAGTGAAAGCTGTTAAAATGATTGTTTAACGTCTTCAATTCAAGAAATCAAATGAAATTGCTGGCTTCGCAAAACTGGTATAGAAGATATGCGTCTTCGAGTTAGCGTCCGTCTAAATTCGTTTAATCTCATACGAATAGAACACTGCAAAATGGTAAAATTTCTTTCATTTGAAACATTCTTGGAGAATTATGACGGTTTTTCAAAAAAGGCGCATAAAGAGATTTTCAAAAACGAGAACACATTGGTGGTTTTTCTGACATCCGAATGCCTGTAGACCTGTTTACTAGGCTGTACTTATGAAAAAAAAAACAAATATAAAGATTCTATTTATATTATAAGCTTATATTTGAGAAGTACAGTTTGAACCTTCGACGACTAATAGTTGTAGCGTCAAGGAAAAAGCTGTCAACCCATACTTAAGCGGACTAGTTGAGGATTAGTATACTTAATCAGAGGCTTTTCCCAATTACGTGAGTGTCAAGTAGTAATGCATAATATAAATAAACTGTGTAGATTGTATCAGAGGTAATAATAATATATGAGGGTGACAATTATCGTGTAACTGAATAGCTAAAAACTATTTGTTAAACATTGGAATTTGTTATTAAATAAACCAAGATAAGGCTATAAGCGTTTAATTACAAAAATGAATTAATGATTGGCAAATACACTTCGTTTCTAAATGTCACTGTTTCTAAATGATCCTGAAGTAACATTTTTTTTGCTATATTAACAAAGTACTTTAAATATGGTGAAAAATACTCAACAACAAATCTTGGTAGTATTTAATTATGCAATAAAAAATTACTGAACTTATAGTACTTAACATTACCGATATTGTTAGTAATTAATAATTGAGCTTTTGTTCTCAAGAGCACAAAGAGTTTAAATGATGACAATAGATCGTGTACATTATGGAATAGCAATGTTAGTTGTACAAATCTGAGCATTAATATTTGTTTACAATTCAAATTAGTCGCTTCAATCTTCAGAGAATTTGTTGGCCAATAAAGAATGTTCCAATTATAAATTTCATAATGGGTTAGCAGGAAATCAGTATTAATTATTATAATATGGGTGTGGCTGTCTTCTCGATGCTTTACTTTACTTTTGTAGCACTTAACATTTTATTTCAAACGAACGTAACGTCATGCCTATAATCCCCGAGGGGCTAGACAGAAGAGTGTAGTACACTCCCACGTTTCACCAGTTAAGTTTCAAAATTTGACTTAATGTACAATTCGATTAAGACAAAGTTAGTGTACTTGTAACAAGGTCAGCCAGGTTGTTAGCCAGGTCCTGTACGGTATCGGTAGAGAGTATCGAGTGCCAAAAAGTCCATGTGTAAAATTTATGTTATGATAATAACTCATAAAGGTTTCAGTTGAAGTCTCCATTTCGCTCGTGGAACATTCTAAACAAATGGCGCAGAATTGCATTTATATGGCGACGACATTACACATTCAAAATTGTTATTTCAGATATAGATCCATAAAATGTATATCCAGAATGGCGGTATTATAAATATTCGTGAAGTAATAAAACGCTATATAAGAACATAGTAGGTACCTGGATGTCCGAATTTTGCTCGGTATTTATTTTTTTAAGACACTAATTAGATGCGTTGATAAAGGGCTCTCAATAATAGTGTTTCTAACAAAGGGAACTTAAAAAAAGGAAAAATATAATAGGACTGGAGACATCTGGACTTGAACTGGGGTCTTCTGGTTTCGGAACCGCACGATTTGAGCTACTATAACCTTGTAGATGATGGCGAAATTTACCTTCGTATCCTAATGATATTGTAGCAGTTATTCAGTGCCTGAAAACAGGAATACAACGACGTTGTCTAAAAATGAAATCTAGCTAGATCGATTTATCGCCCCCGAAACCCCTAAACTACATGCTACTATTAAATTCCATGAAAATCGTGGCAGCAGTTTCCAAGATTCCGATTATAAATATATATACATACATGCTTTTATATGATTTTAAATGTTTTGTGGTAGATATGTGAGTAGTTTTGTCACTATTTTATAGCAAAACATTTTCACGAATTCAACACGCTTCATATTACATTCACAAATATTTTATACCTTATTCCTGAACGCACCGCGCTTATAAATATCACATGTAACTATATATAACTAGGAAAAAGTGATTAACACAGATAAGGAAATAATTGAACTAGGGAATAACAGCACTAATTATATCTAGTTCAGTGCAAATTGCATTCTAACAACATGCAAACACTTGCATACGGAAACCGTATTTTAAATGAATTCGCCGGAGATACGAATGAGCAATGAGTATGCATTAGATCACATTAGGCGCCGTGTGAATTGTGACGGCTTCGCTTCTCATCCGCTCGCTACCAGCGTCCGAGATCAGCTTCTATAAAAACAATCAGTACGTGAAACACTTTGAGAGTTATTCTAACATAAGTCGACACTTTTCTGACTCAGATGGTACGTGATAAGTGATTTAAATGATAAATGAAATTGTGCATTGCATAAGTACCTATATATAATAAATAATAGTGACATCACGTCTGTAATCCTTAAAAGGGTAGACTGAGGAGTATAGTGCACTCCCCCATTTCATGTTTTCCCTTTATATAACCTGGAGAATTAAACAAACGTGCTGCGTTGGTTTGCTATTAAAAGTTTCTTGAATATCTGTGTACATATGTAACTATATTAAGTACCGGCTTAACTTATGCATGGTATATGAGCTAATCTTCGCGGCGACCTCTTGCATTGGGCTGAAGCTTATAAAGATGGACCTCAGTTAGTTTCGAATCTGGTTGAGTTATCCCAAAAACTCATACCTGATTTAAACGAGTACATAATGTAGGAGAAACGTTGCTTGCAAATTCAAGGAGCAATGCATCTTTCCTGAGACTTGCTAATATGTCTACCTGTTTTCAAAAAAATGCACGAGAGCACCGTTGCAAGTGATGAGTTATAAAAACATAAGAAATGTCCCTGCAAAAAATTGTGTTTGATGTATTGTTGATACAAGTTTGAAAAACCTGGGATTTTTTTATGATTATACTAGATGACCCGGCAAATGTGGATAGGGTATGTGATTGAAAGAGACAGAGCGCTGTGGACGAAGACAGCCTATAAAAAAAATATATAAGTATAGGCGGCACTGCTACGACCGATACATGAACAATACCTAATAATGGTCAAAAATGTCCAGGGAGTGAAAGAAAACTCATTGTGTGAGAGAAGGGGAAACTTACTTCTTTCTCATCCCTACTCCATGCTGTTTGCTGGCTGAGAGGTGACATCTTTAGATATCTGGCTAGGATAACTGATCGACTGATAATTGATCAGATAACGCCCACTGAGAGAGGAAGTTTTCAACTTTAAAGTTGCAATATCGACTGTACGACAATACTTATATCGCTGTTTAAAAAACCCATTTTTTATTTTTGTCCATTAGAACCTAGACAACGCTCAAACATGTTTTTATGATTTACGATCGAATTTCGATCGCTACTCGGCCACTAGCATACATAAGTTGTTATAATTAGCTGGCAACCTTTACATCATTTACATAAAAGAAGCTTAATACAATAAATACAAGAAAATAAGAACATGTATACCGCCCCAATAAATGAATTGTGTGATAAAATTTCTATCTCAAAATACACTCAGCCTTCATGTTCGATTCTCGAACAGAGTGTACCAGCAGCTTTCATTTCCTGCCAATACCCTTGTCTGGCTAAACAATAAAAAATAAAGTCTCTCATAACAACCGAGAGTAATATTAAACGAGCGTGAATTTTTCCAACATGAGCACTGGGAACGGATGTTTCTAGATCTCCACGCTTTGTTCCGCACCGGCGGCGCTCATTAAAAATAATAAATACATTTCATGTTAAAGAGTGTATATTCCGATGTTACAGCCAAAGGAAAAGAGTTTGCCGTAAACGATTAGAGCGATGAGGAAATGAATAATAATGAAATTTGAAACGGAATAATGAGCTCGAGCATTTGTTAATTCTTTTAAAAGAATCGCAAGATTTTAAAATGTGTCTTGTTTACAGAATTCCGGCTTATGGCAAGGCAGACTGGTGAAGCGTGGAAAAATACCTAAAAACGACCTCGGCGAGTATTGGCACTGGAAGGACCTAGACATCGGAAAAGATATTTGTATTTATGGCAAAGTGTTCCACACTGTCTCGTGCGATTTGTTCACAAAGGTGAGTCACATTTATTTCCTTTCATCGCTTCTAGACATTTTAATATTCAGCGCGATAATATGAAACTATGTTATGATAAAACTTAGTGATCCGGCACAATGCAATAAACATTTGTTAGCGTTCTGATGCACTTTTAAATCAAAAGGTGTTTTTAAACAGTAGAATACTCGAATCTTAGTACGATTATAAAACTTTACTTAAATTTATGATATACATTTCATGTAGAAATAAATGTGTGAACAATTGGTATTATACCAATTGTTCACACATGTGTGAAAAACTGTCCAAAATGAATAAATGCCCTTTATGCAGTTTAGTCTAGACGTATAGATAGAGGGGAGTTATTTAGCACGTCTGATAGCACTTGGCCAGCGTGGCAATCTATGGTCCTTCTCGTTCTGGGAAACGATTTGTGTCATACAATGGGATAATAAAAGGGGTTTTGATGATAATGGACTGAACTGGACCGGACGACAAGTACTTCCCATGCAATTTATACATTTTGCAGAGTTCATTATGCATAATATTAACTTTTAGGAGATTTACAATTTCAATAATCGCTCGCCTCATCTTTAATCGTTCATGTTATAAGCGATTATTCACTTAAGGCAAGTGCCGCAACTAATGACGTTGAGTATAGGGCAGTTTCTTGCTCCACTGCCTCTCTATTGAATTAGTACAATTGGGTATATCTTCTGTGACATGGTGAATGTCCCAATATTTTATTAATTTGTTTGTAAATATAACCAAATCTACATTATAAGGGACTTATTAATAAATTGTTTGCTTATTCAATCAAATATTTTGAAAACATTTTAATTATATTTTCTCAATGTAAATTATGCAACGTGAACATTGTGTTATTGTTTATTAAGTACACTTTCTTTTAAAGTTATTTCACTAAATAAAATAAATTATTAAATATTTCGACACGATGTTACATATAAGTGCCGTATTAATAATTTAGAGGATAAGAATACAGAGGAGTGTAGTACACTTCCACGTTTCACCAGTTACGTTTAAGTCCCATGGAATAGGTAGTGAGCCTATTTCCGTACACCGGGCACTAATCCAGACTCCGAGTCACTACTAGAAATTCTAAATTAGAAAATCCAATAGTACCCGACCCGGGGTTTGAGCCTAGGACCTC
>DWME01009274.1:0-11039 GCA_018244795.1 Parelbella ahira ahira | reverse complement strand
GGTTCTTATTACATACATATCATTAGCTACACAATGATTAGGCATTTATATCAGTATTAAAAGTGTCTGCGACAAATATCTTACAATCTTTATCAAAGCTCATAAATCACAGTACATTATATAGCTAAACTTTAGCTTAAAGGCTTCAAGCCATAACGCATAATTACGTTCGTTAGGTGAAGATAAAAGGGGGAAACCGTCCTCGGCTTCGCAACACGTCTTACCCAATGGCGTGTGTACGTATTTTTATTTATTTCACTTTCTATAAAGTAACATCATGCCTATAATCCACGAAAGTGTGGGCAGAAGAGTTTAGAAAACTCCCGCGTTTCATCAGTTACGTTTACGTTTCACTTTGGATCAGATGGTAAGCAACTTGTCATACACCAGACTCCGAGCCATTACAAGAAATTTTTACTAGAAAATCTAAATTTGAAAAATCTAAAAGTACTCGACCTGGACTTTGAACTGGTCAAAAGCAGAGGACTGCGATTCTATTTATGTTTAAAATCGACAAAGGTCTAGGAGGATAACATGAAGACCGAATCAGAGATTCAGTTCACGCGTCAGTGGAGAGATTACATAAAGCGCCTCCCTAAGGCGGGGTATTCTTCCGCCCGCATTGCGCCAAAAACTGTAACGTTTGTCTTTCAATGTAACCTCACTATTGGGCCATAAATAAAACCATTCGCTATGGCTCAAGCTTACACCAAAACAGCTTTATTTAATATCATCGAAAAGTTTCCTCCACTAATGTGAAGATGGATTGCGTCGATTCGTAACCATTATGTGAAGGGAATTATTATAACGTCACACTAGATCCTTTATGGGGTATGCAGAGGACACCGACTCCCAAAAACATATATGTAATATATCTTTTTTGATCTGTCGTGCGTTTTCCTTCTTGGTGATACGATTTAATAGTTGACTATCAGACTATTAAAATGTGTATTAATCATGTTTTTTTTGTATACTTAAATGTCGAATGAAATATTGGGGAAAATCTAAACATTATGTTATATAAAAACTATCTTGTTATAAACAGAATTGTAACTCGTATTACATATTCCCATTCCTTAATATAAATTCCAAAACTTCAACGTAATCCAGGACATCAATGTTCTCTTTTACGATCGAGCATTCTTTTGATACCCAACAATGTTACTCTCATTCACTAGATCCGCGCCATCTTTACAACTTGTTCAGCCTTCGCCAACATAATTTGTATCGGCAATGTAATTTACATACCAATCTCATTCCCCCTTACCAACCGTTAGCTTTACTATATCAGCTTAGAATTAAACTGTTCTACGTCATTACATGGTGCTCCAAATTCAGACGACGAAATGTCATTGTCTCATTACACTGATGGACTAATGAAAATGTCTTTTTATGAGAGAACATCCATGTAATCTAATATATTATTATTCCATGACGATTTTGTTGCAATATTCTTTGTGGATATTAGATTCGTTGCTATTTGTTGGTTTACTTCACGTAGTTTATAAATATACGCGCTTCTTGAGGCCATGTGACCCCACAAATGCAACGACTACTCCAAAAAATTTCGTTGAACTACACTATGTTTCGGTATAATATGTATATCTATCTACCTAATGCCCTTCAAACCAGGATAAACAATACAAGCTGGGTTGCTCCCCAGGGAAAACATTGTTGTGCAAGCTTTTTTGTTGCTATAAATTTCCAGTGTTCTGGAATATGTTTCATCCTTAGAACTTTAGCAAAACCATTGTTATGTTATGTACGTGATACAAAATATTTTGCGGGTAGAACAATTTTTTAGTGAGCGCGCGATAATTCAATTGTTCTTTAAAGGGGCACATTAATCAAGCGTGCAGATTAAACTCGAAAACAATGGGACGACCAAAAACCAGGATAAAATGATAGCCGAATTAATATTCAGCATCTAGGAAACAATTCAGAGTGTAATGTATATTTATGATACAGCATTTTTTACACATTGTTGAAACCAGCTGAAATTGTGCATTTTCTGAATTTCATATTTTCGTACGGATGTCGCGAAAAAATTTCTGGGAAAGTACTGGTTTTTATACATTTCTGTGAAATGTGGAAATTTTCAGAAAATGTTTCCAGATGACAGCAAAATAGCTAGAAAATCGCCAGTCACTATGCTTACAGCTTTTATATACTAATCTGCAGGCAACATTTTGAGAAACTTTTAAAATCCAAGTATTTGAAAAATTTACCACAAACACTTCCTCATTTGTAAAATATTCAGAGCGTAGGTCGCACCAAGTGACAATGTTTTCTCTGTTATTTTCAAATTAAAATGACATGCTCTGGCTATGGTACAAAGCATTGCGAGGCGGTCGTTTGGGGCAACACTTAATGATCATTATTATAATAACCACACTCTAGTATTCCCTATTTAGCCACTACTCTAAACAATATAAGATCGGAAAAATATACAAAAATGCTTTCTTTCGCTTTCTATTAAGATCCATATCTATCTATCTAAGGTTCTTTTTTAAGACGATTGTAATTTGTATATCGACCAATCTGCCACACGCTATACGCCTGATCACAGAAAAAAATCAGTTCTACATAAAGATTGTGTTGTTAACTATTGTTTAAAATGACAAAGTATCTGAATATTGATAAGAACTACAATATACGCGAAGATGGATGCAGGTGTCGAGCAAGACCAAGACTCACCTGTCTTGACCAAATAGATCAAAACTGGCTAGTGGAGGAGTTAGAAAACTCCAAAACCGTCATGCATATATAAACGGAATAATCAATGTTAAAGCACCTCAAGTCGGTAAGGAGAGATATATTTGAGATCCGGTTCTCTCTACCTAACCCGGAAGGGACTCGACGTGACAATATAATCACACAAATAATAATAACACTGTAACCCCTAGGTAAACGAACATGAAACCGAAAGTGCTCGAGCGGGCAGCGGCGCGTACAATATTACATCGGATAATCGGATTGGGATGGTAAATGAATTATGCCACATTGCGGGCCGCTCGCGGATTACGCTCGTTGTGAGCGAGCCTTGGACAATGCGGCGAAGGAATGTTACTGCGTCATCTATAAAGCCATGTGGATAAATGATTGAATGTGGCCACTATGAAAAAGTAAATATTGTCATTACATCATTTTCATTAATCATTACGTTCGGTCTCTAATTCGGTAGTGAGACAGCAATCCCAAACGTACTCGTATCTATGTATTATTACAGACTTGACATGGTTTTTTCATATCATTTCAATAAGGGCTTTTAGTTTGTTATAATAGTTCATAATTTGAGTATAGTCCTAATAAGAAAAAGTATCCATAATCACATACATACATGCACATAAACACATATAGACATATGCATTGTACGTTAGTTAAGGAAATTGCTGAAGAAGAAAATTGCTTTGTTAACTTGACTTAGTCCACAGCTGGACATAGACTTCCCTCAAAAACTAAGGCTTGACATATCTCACTTCGTCTAAGCCATTTGTAAATTGTCACTGGACCTAAGCGGATAGCATCCTGCACTATGTTTATCTACAATAATACTGTGTTAAAAATAATACACTAAGTTAAAACTTACTTAGTTAAAAATAGTATACCTACATACTTACATCATCACCAATACCAAAGCTTTTATCGCTCCGCTGGGCCACAAGCTGACTGATAAATTCTGACTATTTATATACTACAACGAACATATGATAGCATATGATTTATTGATAGTTTAAGAAAGGCTAGATATAAAGTCGTTTCCAATAAAAAAAACCTCCAAACGAAATATATCCAAATAGTTCATTTACCCAGAGGTTTTAGCGAGCGTCGCTGCGGCTTACTGAGTTGGAAGAGAGATAGGAGAAGCAAGCGTTATGACAAAACTTCAACATATAATATGACGAAATTTTAACATTCTGAATATATTTGGCCTGCGAAAATCTCGCTTTTAGACGTATATTTGCTGTTAAGCAGCAGTGTGGGCGTCGCGTTTGTGTTAAATGAATATTGCAGGCTCATCATCGTTAAAACGTTCAACCGTTATTATTTATTTTCAATGGTGAACTTATTATTTATAAATAAAATTCTTTTTAAGAGCTGAGGATTAGAAAAGAAAATTATTAGATGGATTGCAATATTAGTTGGCAGATTTCTAAGCAACTACGCAATTACAGCTACTGTCAAATGTATTTCCTCCTTAATATCGATCATGTGGTCGAGTTATTCCCTTATTCAGATTCATTTTCTCAGGTTAATTCGAGTCCAATCATTCATTCTTTCATTCATTCATTTTCGCACTCATTGATGTGTTTCTTCAATCGTTCATTCATTTATTCAATCAGTCATTCAATCCTCTTTCATTAAATCATTGGTTCTTCATTCATTCATAAGTTCTTCATTCATTCTGTTTTCCCTTCATTTTTAGTCGCTGAAATTCAGACAAACCGCTTGCTACTTTTTTCAAATGTTCTTAATTAACGATTTGGAATTCCTTGATGATACTCTATAATTACCAATTTAAATTCCGTCACCGTATTCAAAGTGAAATATCGACTGGCACGGTCCAGGCTAGTCTCTTCGTATTTATTCAGAAACTGTCACGTATTTCATGCGAACGTACCCAGTTATTTCAGTGGGCGCCATTTTCTCGGCTCGCTGAATTGGAAGACAGATAAATAGTGTGCCCATTACGAGCTCGTTCGATATCACGGGTTCTTAAGTTCAAGCTGAGTGTATATTAAAAATAGCTGTATTTTAATAACGTTATGAATATAATATATTTATCACTATAACGCTACAAAAAACGGTGAAATTATTCACTTTTCTGTTTAAGCTCTTGATCGTAACACCGTCGTAAAACAATCATAAGAAAGGTCGGACAGAAGACGAAATCGTGTATTATTAAAGAACTTTTTTCAGTCCTTGATCACATTCAATGATGAAAGGAAATATTTATGAGTATAAATAATTATTTAGTAGATAATAAGATGTAATAACATATGTGTAAAGTAAGACTAAGAACAAATGACGTAACCGTAGAAATAAAACGTAATTCAAACATGTGTGTAATTAAGATAGTATAAAGTTCCTTTGTTGTGTGTATAAAATTTAAACATATTTGAGGTGCCTTACATAAATAACACGTATTGTGTTATAAGTTTTTATAATTACATCACGGTTATTTCGTTATGTACCTACTCATCAATCTGTTGTTGTTCCACTCTTGGACATGGGTCTACTTTCAGAACGGGAACGGTTAAGACCAAAGCTGACGCTACGCTGACGAAGTGCCATTTCGCAGACTTCCCACGGCTTACAGAACTTACAGAACTCTAAGGTGTGCAGATTTCCTCTCGTCGTTGTGCTATAGCGCTACAGCAAATGATTAATAGTTTTAAAAAGACACATTTTCTGTAACGAGTTGTCTGCCAGAATTGGGACCTAGGTTCTCCGGAGAGCGAAGCAAAAGTATATACCAACAGACTATCGGAATTGTTGGTATCATAATATTACAGCAAAACCCACTTTTGTGCTATATCCCTTTAATATTATAAGAATTTCTAATTAAACTCTTGGTAGTTTAGTCCCGCATCTAGAAGCAAGAAATTTAATGTCGCTGTAATGAAACTTTATTAAAAAATTCCCAAGTAACTCTTACGTAACAACGTCAGGTGGCAGAGAGGGTCGTAATTTTTTTTTTTATTACACGAGGTTGGTAGTTTTATAGCCCCTTAAGGGGTTGAGTTATCCACTCGCTGCTTAAAGGATTCAGGTTAATAATCCTCTTTATTTTATGATACGATAGTATTTGTTTTCTTAAAAATGATTAAGGACTTCAGCATTCATCACACCTATATATCCGAAGAGATTCCTGTGATGTTATACCTCCCACCGCTTAATGAGGGGTGAAACTATTGCCATACACCTGGCACAAATTCATACTCCGGGTCACTACTAGGAGTTTCAAGATAGAAAAACCTAACAGTAGCCGACCTGTAAACCGAAACCGAACCGAACCGTTTGTAGCCACTCGACCAACAAGGCAGTCATATAATAATATAATTGATATAAACGATGCCCTACTTACAAATTCACTCACGGTGTCCAATATGTATTATCTACTAATACGAGTATATTTAGTAGAGTACCATTTTAATGTATCTTGGCGTTAGATGACGTCAGTCCTTTCATAACTATTACAGAAACATCAATGTCATATAACTTTACCACTAACAATTCGCTATTTGTAATAATGTCAAAATTCATGTCAGAAGTCAAAACACAGTTCAGGCGTAACTCAAATGCAAAGTGTTAAATGTCACCTCCAAATGCCACCCCTGAGCCGAAACAACAATTACGGACATTAACATACACACACACTCACACAAATTAGTGTACACACAAATTAACATACACACGAACCTAAATTAAAACAGATTAATTAAATACCAAGGCTCACACCTTCGAAAAGGTTACATGTATTCTATTTATACACTTTCCATTAGGTGATGAATAGAATTGATAGTCTGGTCTGCCCTTTTAATGGAACGTGTCTTGAGGGATTCAATGTTACCTATGGGAACCTATTTATGTCTGAAGACATAAATGTCGTTTTTTTGTTATCGTACTGTCTACTATAGTACCGTCGGTAGTATCTATCTATTATTTTAAATAAGCTTTTATCGAAACCAATGCTATAAATTGGTATATAATATCGTAAATATTAGACGAAAACATCGCAACTATTGAGTGTAAATGTACTCAATTTGTCGGGCATTGATTTATAAATTAATAATTATTTCGGAGAGGTGTAGGCGGAGACTATGAATTTTCATGTGCGGGGATCATGCGAAATTTCGTTCGGTTTTTCATCAATATCAATAAAGTTATCGTATAGTACATACTCGTCTGTTAAAAAAAAATTACTTGGTTTTATTTCGGGACACTCTTCTGACTCTGCCATACAAACTCGCCTTAAAATTATATTTTATTACTCTGCTTACTCTGCCACTTTCATTAATTCCTAGTACATGATCAAACAATCTGAGCATCTCTTACGTAATCTTAGTCACTACATCTTCTTTTACAACGCATAGTTCTCTGATAGCATCATTCTTAATTTCATCAACAATTTTTAAACAAGCAATTTTATTAATTTACGTAACTTAATTTTCGAATTTTAATGGCATTATTCCACTTTGCTTGAGACTGTTCAAGAATCGGCGTAACATACTTTTCTTTCCTTCATCCCTATTAACTATCGTCTTTAAAGTCATTTACATTTTCTATTTATTATCTTTCATGCAACTTAACCATCTTTTATATTCCTTCCCTAGGTATTCCTTTGTCTTAGTTCTTTGCTTTTTATCTATTATTCTTTCTCTGATAGCTTTCATTTAGCTTTTGCTAATCGCTTTTGATCTTACGACGTTTTCTAGAAATTTTATACCAATTGATATTTGTCTACGTCTTTGATTAGCCCTATTATTGTAATGATTCATAGCAGGAAAATATAACAATCTTTTTCGCCTTTCAAATAACCTTCTTCATGTAAATAGCGCTTAAAATCTGCCACGAAAAAATGATACGGATGTTTGACGTCAAAAATACGTAGCACGAAAGCTCTATTTTTGTAAAATTTTCACCTCACAAAAATTCCTGCCGTAAAACCTAAGCTTTGCGTTTTTGTTACAAACACTTATGAATTCGTCGACACTTCACTGGGGCATTATGAAATCTCCAACTGTGTGTTTGCTACGTACCAATGACATGTTTAATATAATCTGCGTCAAACTATTTATGTATTTTTCTTCTCACTAGTGAAAATGGCTATTGGATTCAAACCTTCATTCATTAGTTTAGTATATTTTTTTAAACTTCTACAACATCGTGATAAAATCATTTCTTTAAAAAATAACATACATTATATTTAGATACATTCATTTGTACTTTATCTTTTACCTTTGCTCTATTTTATCCTATTCGAATTTGCATATTTTTTGGTACTGCATTTCCTTCGCGACTTATTGAAACTAAATACTAATTATAAAAACTTATTTTAAGACGTGATTTTAGAATTTTAAACCGTAATAAATTATTTATTGTTGTGAGCGTATCGGAACTACAGTTCGTTAAATAACATGTCGAAATCAATTCATTAGTATCCATATAAATGTAGTTCTAACCATATGAAACATTACTCAAGCTGAGTTTAGAATTATTAATATCTTTATATTAATTTTCCCACCATTTCTAGTTGGTTATCCATTGGTCTCGAAATTATCTTTAATGACAGGCCTTTTATATACATGCCCTTTAAATACACGCATTTAGATGTCGACGATCGTTTTGGCATTAAATAGTTCTGAACGAAATTGACTGTACATTAAACCTTAACATTTAAGGCCTCATTTTTGCGAAAGGCATCATACAAATTTTTATAAGATTATCCAGCTTTCTTAAGACGGGCCTGAAGACCTCGTTTGCTTAATTAAGAGGTTGGCACAAGACGCGGTATAAAAGAACCATGAAGTTGAACTTAGAGACGAGAGGTCTGCATTAAATTATGTGGTATGTAAAAAAAACACAAAAATTGTGGCCAAGTATGAAAAACTGTGGTGTTAATATACACATCTGGCGCTAAAGATTTTAGTTTTTATTTCTTACTCACAAAATGTTACTTGATGGTAACGGAAGGTAAAAGTATCACCATAAACTTTTCTGCTACCACACAAATTAGCATTTCAAATGATTCAGAAAACTACAGGTATTTGCAATTTAGGGCTTTTATCTTAGTTTTCACAATATCACAGTGTTTATATACATATATGTATATACGAGTATCACTGATTGGCGAAAGATTTGTTTTTCGAAAATTACTCGGGAAATCTGGTAAGATGATCTACAAGGTTACATTTCACGATCCAGTAACTCAATATTATGAGAGCCCAATTATTTCTCGGAACATAAAATGGAAAGAGATATGTTAACAAATATATTTAACCACGGCTCTGATATCACTCGAACTTTAATGTCTATTGTGATTATTTTTGCAAATCAGAAGGTAAGAGATGTTCATATTCGTTGCAAAAACGTTCCTTAAACGATAACATTATACTAAAATACTAGTAATATCTAAAAAGTTACTAAGTTCTGTTGCTCCTGTAATTGTGGCTTTATGAGTAATGAGAAGGCTCATTATAATCAGTATATATTTTGTGATGTTTGATTAGTCGATGCGACTATGACAGCTTTGTGGTTTCTGTTGTGATCCTCAATGTCGACTTCGTTCATGTAAATCCTTAATACACTGTCGAATTGTCTCTTCGCTACCTCGCATTCGAGGTATCATAAAGACCATATTGTCAGCTGCGTTATTACAAACGACAAGAGAAATACTTCGTGTAATGTAACAGTCGTGAACAGGGAACGAAATATTATAATGGTTAATGGCTTAGATTTATTCAGCTTTAAATGAAAGGAGCGTAAAATTATGTTCCCAACCGTAAACATAATTTGAGTGGAAGCAAAAAATTTGGCAGAGGTTATTGCCATTTGCGAATAACATAAAAAACAACGACACAACGAAAACTTCGTAAACGCGGGACAAATAAATAAATTGTCAACGGCATTCGCTACCAACGTTTCGGAAAGGGACCGCTATAAACCGTAATAGCATAATTTATCTAATGATCGGAACGCTACAGCCGATATGGAAACATTTCGGCGTGTATCGCAAACATTTGGCCCAATCAGATCCAACATTGTAGCTTGGCAACATTTGATTACGAGAAGGGTACAGTCATGTGAAACGATTTTATGCCCTGTTACGTAACATAAGGGTACAGTTAAGACATCAAGATATTAAGTGCGAAATGAAATAAAAGTTTTCCTGGACGGGCCAAAATGCAGGATATTTGTGTCATTACGGAAAAGGTCGAAATTAAAGTCTTTGTTACGAGTATGTCGTCGAGCCAATACCCAAAATGTTTGTGGGTCTTCAAAAAATTCCATTCTTCATTGCTCAACTGCCTATTGCTACGTTAACCCACGAAATGCGAGAGGATAAAAATGTCATTATATTATTGTAAGGCTTTTATAAATGAGCAGTTGACCCTTGTTTGTTGGTGCGTTCCGTTTTTCTTATTTACGGTACACAAATTTTTCATTTTTATGATTTATTCGTTTGGTACGTGACCTATTTTATATTAATGGCAAGTGTAGCGATTTTAAGGATTCTTATTTATGAGGGTAGACACAGAATTACAATTATGAGTACCTATATGGATGAACTGTATGTATCATTTTTGATAAAAGTTTGATACTTATCAGAGTTATGTATCATTCGATTATTTGTCTATTATTTTAAAACTGTAAGACTTCTTATATTAAGACAGGTTTAATGGCTACTTTATTTACTAATTGAAATTATTTTGTGTTTATCTCACTTAGGAGCCCCTCATTGGATTAATTTTTAAATATTCTTACTATCGTATTGTGCAATAAAGACTGAAAAACTCACCGTAACGAGCTTCCTCCCCCTCGGGTGCCTGTGCCGAGAGGGTGGAGAGCTCCTTCTCCAAGTCGACCTGGTGCTCGCCAGAGTCCCATGATAGCAGGCCTAAAACAAAGAAAACAAAGTTATTATAAAAATTTACAAAGAAGGATATTTAGAAGACCAATAATTCCAGCTACAGTACATGAAAAAAATTTTATGAGGAGAGATGAGAGCATCAGAACTCTCTGAAACCGGCGTGCGAGTATCAAAATAATGTTGCGGCTAAAAGAAACACGTAAGGCATGTAAGAATACCGATATTTGGCGCTCGGTACTCCCTATCTACCCCGTTAACAAGACCTGCCTTGATGTTATACATTATAATCATTATAACGTAATAGGATTATTTAAATTTGATTCCTCAAAGGCAGCAGGCCTTTCTCAGCCACAAAGAGAGGTAAATCATTAACAACATGAACAGTCTCAATTTAATAATTGAAGCGATTTTCCAAGGCTGTTTTTGCTACAATTACTTAATTGAG
>DWME01009273.1:0-11040 GCA_018244795.1 Parelbella ahira ahira | reverse complement strand
GCAATACAGGTTCAATGTTACATTAAAAGGTCGTAACTGTCATCGCAGTGCATTCGTATACCGAAAACCATATAATTACAACACGAAAACAAGTAAAATACCAGTACGATATTTGCGGTGTATTTACATAATTATTTGGCGCAATAATAATTGTACATTTAAAATAAAACATTACTCAATATATTTATCATTGGATTTCAATTTAATAGCAATTTTCAAATATCAAAAACACTCGCGCGACATCTTTAGTGGCGTAATTATTTTAATAATTACGATTGGACAGACGAACTGGTGTTCACGACCGCAATCAAACACAGTTGTGCGTGATGTAGGTGTGCCACGCGACACGCGAGCACTGGGATCGTCTCGTGCTCACGTTGTCCCGAAGTGATTCCGTAAAATATGGACGAAAACGAATTGCCAATGAACATTCACCAGAATTTTCGAAGTCTGGGCGATGCTTTAAAAAACCCAAATTTTTACATGTTACTTAAAAGATTTTGCTAGACCAACTTAATTTCACAAAGTTTAGTTCTTATGTTAAATAAAAATATATTTAAACGGCATGACATTATATGAGACTTAAAAACTGAAGCTTTCGAATTTAGAGAAGCACAACAATTTTCAAGAAACAATTACAAATAACACACGACTATTATGAAAAATCCCGCATCCTCTTTTGACAATTGTAAAAGCTGGAATCATTAGCGTAAAACGCGATTCATTATCAACAAAAATGAGTGCATATTTATTTGTGTGTGGGGCCGCAGCCGTCAAAACAACGCGCACCCGCCGTCATTTACCACAAAAACTAGATAAAACCGATTAAAACCGGATTCCAGTAGTGATATCCGCTCTATCTATCGCTTTGAAAGATAAAAAACCTTTACTGTTTAATATGAATTGTAATTTCATTTGCGATTTGTTATTAAACTTAACATGTTATGTAATTTATGCTCATATCATAAGCGCTTAATACGATCAATTGAGTTATTGCACGTTTTTCTCACTTTCTCCTAGTATAGCCAATATGTGATGGAAGAGGACACAATAATGCATAATTAAAACAGTATTGTAACAGTATTCTTCCGTTGCTTTGAATAACAAAATAAATTATTCAAAGTATCCCGGATTAAATAAAAAAAATATTTGTTTTCTTAGAAGTTCATTTTGACGTGCAAATCATTTTTACTAGTTTACGGCTTAAGATGTAAGGGTATTTTGAACATAACACAACAATGTTCGAAATCCGTGGAACCGGCAACAAATAGGTACAAGTTATAATGCTTTCCTGCTACACCATTTCATTATAAACAAAGAGAGAAAGAAACACCTGTAATAAGCCATAAATAGATAACTACTTTGTGGTCAATATCCACAAAAAAAGTTTAAAATTAAATTTACTATTATTCGCGTTATAATTTCCAAAAAATAAAATCGGCCTAACATTTCGGTTCAATTCCACTGACGGTGGACAATAGCAATAGCATGTCAGCGATGCGAATTGTCGAAATTATTCAGGAAATTGATCACAAGGGGCTCTTTTCAATATTAATTAGCGAATTTGGTTTCAGCGTTACATATAAATATTTGCAAATATAAATTCATATTAGGTAACAATAACACCCTTTATATTTCCATAAACATTTTCATCAACAATGTATTTAAGGTTTCGTTTTTGGGTACGGTTGTTCTCTCAAAATAGAAAGATCTAAGGCAGTTTCTACCACTCAGGCCAAGTTAATTTAAAACATTACATGACAATGTACATAATATATTGTAGCTAACGATAACAAGTTCAAGTTTCTTCTGATGCTTACCAGAATTCAAATCTCGGACCACTAAAGTAGAAAGCTGAATTCTACACCGCTAGGTTAACACTGCTGTTGTATAAACTTTAAAGAGCAATCTTTAAATGATTTTTTATATACGGAAAAATATTAACAATATAAGACTATAAAAATCTGAGGAACAATTTGTTTAGCTAGGTTTTAAATACTGCTGTAAAACATCAGTGCTTGAATTTTCATGTTTCAGTTTGTGTTTGGTATTTTGTACCAGTCCACTTTCAAAAATGAGAAGTTGCGGCGAAGTTGAAAGAAGTATAGAAAATAAAATTAAATAAATAAGCTCCATCTGAACAAGTATATTCTATTAATAATATAACCACTGTTTATTAGCGGACTATCAACACTACAGATACATGCTACTTCAATACGAATCCTTACACGATATAGATTCTATTTACTACCTCCTACCTACCTATTTACTACCTCTTTACATTTATTACATAAAGAAGTACATACCTACCTTTACAAATAAATACGTTTCTCATTTTATTCATTCCATTCAGCTATTTACTTTTATTGCAGGTGAGTCAAAAGCAATCGTTTTTTAAAAATCATTACCCCACTTACACCCCCAACCCCCTGACACTGTTTCCTCATTTCCCTTATCACGTCTTAACCCTTTAGCGGCGGCGTTAATTCTTCAGCTTAATCTTGGGATATTTGGTGCACGTTTGATGAGGTAATCAGAGGCGTCGTTGTAATGCTGGGACACCGCGAACGGGAACGGCGCATGAACTTAGAGAACTGGAAGGGATTTATTAAAGATGTTAGAAAACTATCCTGCTGAATGAGTTACACTTGTAAGTTGATACTAACTTCTATATAGATATATACAAATAATATGTATAATATAGGTAATTTATCAACCGACCGGTTACCATAACACAGGGTCTTGTTGAGTTTACTTTGGGTTTAAATGGTGTGTGGATATGTGCCAAAGAATTTATTTATTATTTATGTATTCATTTGCAAATTGAAGGTGTTTCAGCGGGCTGGCCGTAACCGTCCTATTGGAACAGCCCTCTTCGAAGTTAGTTACAGTTAGCGTCAACAGTTATATAATTACTAGTATGACTGTTGACTTCTCGTTGCTCACTCCAATTTAGATTAGACAAATATCAAAAAAGGTTTCCAGATTTGATATCGTTAATCCCTAACCGAAATATACATTTGTATAATAGTTCGTCTATTATATATATCGTTTCATAGACATATCAACGACGCCCAGATAGATAATTGACAATTAAATACAATAACCAAGTGTCTGCTCAGCCCGGAACGGAGTCCCAGACCCACGCCGTGTCGCGGCTCACATGGTGACACATGTGCTAAATGGGTCATTAGTAACAGGATTATGTGATTAGACCTTAATAAAGTTAGATAGGTAATTGCTATTGGCACGTGACAGCCAAAAGTTGTTATAGAAATGAAGTCAGATCTCGTCAAAACTATATGCGTTGACAAGTCTCGTCCATCACTTTCGAGCATAGATTCTTACGGTTACCAAAAAGCAACAAAAATGCTTAATGCAGAGGTTTAATAGCGGTATTTAATAAACTTAATTGTAACATCTATAGTTCGACTTGCGGTTGTCCATTGCACTCACTTGACAGCATGGCAGACTTTGGCCTAGAGATCCCATTTTGAGAGTAGATAAAAGTCCAACAGAAAAATTATAAAGAGTTGGATGAGGGTGATAGTGATTTGATATCATTTTCCTAAACATGACGTACTAGTAATAAAATTTCTTCACATATACGATATCACATCTAGAAGAAGAATATCGGAAGGAAAGCCAGCGTAACAATACGGAGGGCAGCACGGCAGTGAGGACGCCGCGCTCTAACAGTTAATGCCTTCATCCTGAGCCACGGACGCTCGCGTCGCGGCAGCTCGCATGCAATGGATACGACATGGATTGAGACGATTCCATCCTTACGTCTCTTATTAGTTACTACTATATATATACCTGTTTAACACACGTATTTTTGACATAGGAGCATTTATTTTCGAACCTGTACGAACTCCGTCTTCATAAGCTCCCGCCGATTGCAGTCAGGTTACGGCAGAGACTGAGCTATCATTATTACTGACTTGTTTTAGTCATTACAGTAGTTCTTAGTCTTTATTAGTATTAGAATGGTTAGTAGGTTTCATTTGACATCAGAACAAAATATGTATTGATTTGATAAATATTCCCATTTCCGATAAGTCATGAATTAATATGTGCCTTTGATATTAGTGTCTTCCTTAGTTAGTTGTGTAAATTAATCGCGTATTTTTTATCTGAAACTTTCCATCCAAATACAATGAGTGTAGAGATTAATTATTAAACACCTTAGTGTATATATCCAGCAGCTTCCGCGTACAATTCAGCGATAAAGCATGAAAGACAAAAACGCAATCATCATAAACATTTTCCCTCACATCGAATCCAAGCAAACAAGAAGGCGCATCCCCCTTTTCTTACCTCAGAGTCACCTTGAAGGTTCCTCCCCAAGCTATAATTCTTAACGGCAGTGCCCCCGTCGACGCGTTGAGGAATTATTATTATGCGAATAAATACTCCGAATGTCACGACTAAATGTCCTGGCCCCCCGAGTAATCCGCGGGGGCGCAGGGGTGTGGGGGCCAGACAAATGCCGTTCGATTCGGTACAACGTTCTTGTAATAGTTTTAAAGTGGTGCCACTGTGGGCCCATGTTTGCACAGCCCTGTGATCGCTAAAGCCGGTATATTGTCGGTTTAATGTAAGTCTTACAGGTATTCATTATATTTTAATATATAGGTTACTTATATTTAAAATTAGATAGGCACATTCAATGACACAATAAAAAAGCGTTAAAAAAGGTGAATTAATCATAGAAAAAATACAGTTTTATATTTTTGTCATTCAATAAACAAATTTTATCTTCGGAACTGTGATTTTGTTTTTTTTTTCAGTAACGATAATTTTTCTTTTTATATTTGTATGTTCAACCCTATGTGCCAGTCATGTTTAAGACGATTGAAATAAGCGAGTAAGAGCTTATGACATTTTTAAATTAGCTGAGTTTTTTCAGTCATCGCTTTATTTTATTAAATATTACTAATTATAAGAAAGCGTAACGCGATTATATACAATACCTCAATCAAGTACATCAGAGTGATAAGAATAAAAAATAATATACCTACATATTTGAAATTTAAAAATAAAAAGTAGTATTGAAATAAAAAAAAACCAATTTACAGAAAATGAAATAAATAAATTTACAGAAAATGAAAACAAAGAACACTTAAAATTTGAGAAACCAAGAATATTTTTTAATGAAAACCATATTTTTAAACAAAAGCAAACCAGTTGACATCAAAGGAAATATCGTCTGTGGTAAGTGCAGTACAGTTTCAAGCTTCAAGCGTTACGTAACAAAAGATAGCGGCTGAAACGAAGGTGTTTCTATGGTCATTCCAGAATAATGAACTTACTTATCTCGTCGACTATAGCAAATCATTGTGACACTCACTGCGGGGCTGAGAGCTACGAACTGCGCTTTAGATGCCACATCCAAAACATTAATTCTCTTCCATAGGATATAACAATAGGCTTCATCACAGACAAGAGCAGATAAGCGCGTACCAGTCACTTTCTTCAATGTTCAACTGTAGTCTCTACAAAGCTCCTAAATGAAAGCATTTTGAACTCATACCCAGGCTAAATCGAAAATAGGCAATCGTTTCGTTTAAGATACTATCGCGTAGAGTCATTTCTCCGTCTTTCCGAACACCCCCACCTATATTAATATAAGCCATCGGGTAAATATTTTTTTTGGTTGTGTTATTGTTATGTGTCAAAGATTGCATTTAATATCATAACTAATAACATCAAATGAGGATAAATACTTGTACTTGTACGTCTGCTTTTAAAGGAATAAAAATATATTCATATGCCGTCGCCATACTTTCTTTATTCCGTGGCGCTCTGACGGGCCAGACGCTGTACTGTTACGTCTTGTTTAAATCAAGCGGGAATGATGGCAATAACAGTTAGCAGAGGAGTTACGGCGCGCGGAGATAATGGCGCGGCCGAGAAGATTTCGCCTAAGTAATTGCTAATTTCGCGGCTGTGCTGCGGGTAGCGCCGATAATTGTTTGTTTTTATCTACCCCAGATGGATATGAATGTTTGTTAGCGATTTGTATCTACTCGGGTAGGTATTTGGGTAGGAAGAGTAGATGCTTTTGACGTATGCTTGATACCGCAAAGTTAGACGTTTGAGTAACAGTGAAACGAAAAATTAGAGGCACTAACTGATGATGAACCTTAAGTATAAAAATTGGATAAGCGATAAACTACAAACTTATAACATATGTAGAATGACTGTCCATTGGAGCAAAGGACCAGGGACCGAACACAGTAGCATAAGTTTTTTTTTAATGAAACATAATAATTTTATAGTTAAAAGTTATTAGAGAAAAGCGGAGATATATATAGCGGATTCAGTACAGATATTGAGAAATTGGCATTAAAGAGCTAAGAAACGAAAACACACGAAGCTAACCGAAGGGTACATCGCATGTTGCCATGAGAACCATCGTTTCCATCCAAACGCGCTATTAACGCTGCCAAACGTCCCATGATATCTTCCTTGTTTTATATTATTTGTTATTATTATAAAACCAGTACAGTCGTTCAGACCCCAATCATATTAATATTAATAAAACGTAGTATATTTACGGGTTTATTACAATTTTGAACACGCATACTTCGGTCGTCTGCTTCCACTAAATTCATTTAAATGGGTGGAATCTAGACCGTCTTATTGGTGACTCAGCGAAATGAAAAAGAAGTATATACCAGTTTATAGCAAACAATCTAACGCCATCTGCCGGCGCAACAACAGAAGAGCTCCAGAAATCCGATCTCAATTTCCAAATGAAACTAAACTATAACACGTAACTTGTTCCAATCCACCCGAAGCTCCCCAAGAATGCCATTACGTCAGCGAGCGTATCGTCCCATACTCAAAATGAACTACCCTTGACAATACAAATGTGCCCCTATAAACTATAAATCCACATGCTAAACTAAGATAGACACATTCGGACGTTCGCGACAAGTCAGCAGGGCCCTTATCACGAGCGGAGCTGTTATTTACGGCCTGCCCTGAGTTATGGCCGATTCACAGGCAGTCATTAAGCCTTAATGGCCTCAAGGTGGCCGAGTGAAAAGTTTCAGGAGTTCGCGTCAGCGTTCCAGCGTCATATGAGGTTTTTGTTCCTGCATTAATAAGACACATGTACGTGTGTTATGAATGTGGGTTTCGAACTTGCAGTGCAGCTGATCTTAAAATATACTTGAAGCTTATAGAAGGTTTATAACACTATTGTAGTACTAAAATAGTTCCAGAGAAATGGGACATGTATACCCAATATCAGATTACGAAGAACTTAGAAGATTTTTTTAAAATATTTTCAGTCTTCTCTATTCTATTCTAATACGTATACATTGGAATCAATCAAGTCAGCAATTACATCTGAAATCAGCATTAGGCATTTTTATGTTAGACACAACTCATCTTCTGCTATCGTCTTATCCATTTAATGCGCAGAGTCGCTTAATTTTATTACAGGAAATAACAGATCCTAATAACAAATAAAATATGCAATTATGAGTATACCAGTATTTTTGGTGACTCTACATTATCTGTGATCGTTAAATCAATTCGACATCAAAACCCGCGAAGCCAAAACATAAATTCAATTTGAAAACAGAAAACCCGAATCGGCGGCAAATAGGCGTTTGAATAGCGAAATATATTACAACAAATTGCCATCGCTGGGAATGATAACCTCATTTGTGTGGATGAATCAAACGCACATTAAAGCATTGT
Organism: Parelbella ahira ahira; assembly: GCA_018244795.1. Lineage (NCBI taxonomy): Eukaryota > Metazoa > Arthropoda > Insecta > Lepidoptera > Hesperiidae > Parelbella > Parelbella ahira. The sequence continues at coordinate 3,321 of DWME01009273.1, read as the reverse complement.
CACGCGAGGAGTTATTGTGACGCTCTCGGTACAAGCGTTTCGATGCTGCAAACGCGCTATGCGACGTCCGTGAAGTGGACGCCGCTGAATTTTTGATTAATTTTATTATATCTTATTAACAAAAACGTGTTATGTTACATTCTTATGACGCGATCGAACTTCTTGTATGTAGGAGCGACTCTCTGACTCTCTGAATATGTATGTTATATTTCTAGGTGCAAAATTATGCATATAAGTCGTCAATTAAGAAATTATTATGTACTTTATCGGCTGTCAATATATCGCAGTACGAGTTCGATATAGTTTGCAAATAAGTGTTCTATCTTAAATGAAAATTATGCACTAAACTTAACGAATCTCTATTTTAATGAATCAATTACCAAACGACCATGTAACAGTCGCATGTTAGCTGTGGTGGACATGCAACAGATTGGTATATTTATTAATTTAATTTAATATATAAACATAAATAGATGAATAGAAGCTTGAAAAACTAAATAAATTATTACGTGGTAATTCACCTACTATCATTCATTAATAATTGATGATCTTATAATTATTAGCCCAGTACAGAGTGATACGACTCCATGCCGCTCCGAAGCCGCAAATTTTGCATTATCGCCCACCAGTATGACAGGCCCGTGATATATACTCGGACGTATTATAAACGTAATAAATAAATAAATTTGGGCGAAATTTAGAACAGCTCTGATTTTATTGGGCAGATAATATAATGAACGCCGCTTTGTCGGCGCCGCCATTTTGATTTCATAAAAGCCTTTGTACGTTTGTAATTGATAGTGTTGCTGTTAGTGATTTTGAATGTTTCGTGTAATTACAGTTATAATTCTTCTGTGACGTTTAATTGACAAGTCACAGTTCAGCAATTTTAATTTTATGATAATTTAAATGACAATATTTTATTTATATCTAAATAATAGCAGTTAGTTTAACCGTGAAGCAACTATTGTTAGAAGGATTTGTATTTTGGTCTGAAGGATGTTGTCGAGGAGACTAAATACGAATAGACTAAATGCACAAAAGACTAAATACGAATATCTCAATTATCGGGCAACATGTATGTTACCAATTTCGAATAGGACAGATCCTAACTAATAATAATTGCACTTATACGAACACATACTAAGTAGACCAATGATAAAAACAGACATCTTTGTACGAAGCTCGTTATAATTAGGGAATGTAAATATAGCATTTATGTGAAACAATATAAAAAAAGTTTTAAATATTTTCAATATTTCTCATTATCGTACATTCGTCACATTTACATTATGTAGTTACTCTTTGCGATATGCTTAACCTCCACAGTGTCAAGTAGTAACTTTTGATAATCTGTATTTTGACTGGCCTATTGGTGCAAAGCTTAGTGAAGCGGAATGTTGCGCCGTTGCGGTCGTGGGTTCGAATTCCACTCATGATAAAGATTTGTGTAACGAACACAAGTATTTGCTCTGTGTTTATCTGCGGTGTATAAATATACATATTATAAGTATATATTAACATGTATATCTATGTAAATAGTTGATGAGCTGTTTGCATACAATAACACAAGCTCTCTTGATGCTTATTTTGTGATTAGATGGCCGTGTTTTGAGATGTTCCAATATTAGTATTATTATTATGTTAAAATATATACAGAATGTTTAAATTGTGATCTATTCTAATATGTACAACTTACATACAGAACATCGAAATTATGACCCGTTTTAATTTGTTCAATTGCATACAGAGTGTTCGCATAAATTTTAATTAATTGACAAATAAAATACAAACCAATCAACCTCATATTCAAACAAAAACATATATTCAAGACACAACTCATTCCGAACAAGCAAAATAGCATATGTCGTGACTGTATCGATATCAATATCGATATTTCAAGCGTTTAACGCATTATACGTAGATGTACGTTAGCGATAAAAACGTATCCATCCAGATAGGTGCGTTAAATCACCGCTTCGCAGCGAAGAAGGCCGTAAATATGTCGACGCGCCGATATCTGCCCGTTATACACTGCGGAGTTTTTCTCTGCAGTCTGTCAGGATTTAGTGGAAAGGATTTTGCTTAAGACAAGTGCAGACATTACCGAGAATAAGTGACATTGAACGTATCTTAGCTATCTGTGTTTACTATTTACATTTACGTTTTCTTATTATATTTACGTATATAGCTATATATATTTACAGTTTCTTTGCGTGTAAGCAACTAATAAATGTTAATGGAATGTTAAAACAACAATGTTTTGATAACCTTTAATGGCAATATGTTTAATAATTACCATGTTTTTAATTTAGGATTTTGAAGTATATGTAAATATTACAAATAAGAATTATCATCAAAACCATTTCAATTATATGTACATACATACCTATATTGGTACCGTTTAGCAATTTATCTGACTGGCCGTCGGTCCAGTGTTTGGTGAACCTGACTGCTGAGCTTGGGCTGGAGGTTTGATCAGAAATCGGGACAAGTTATAGAATGAGCACAAATATTTATTCTCTGTGCGTAATTAGAAAAGTTGTTTAAAAATGTATTTATATATATTTTTATATGTATTCGTACTTTAGTAGTCTGGTTTGCGTGACACAGACTCTAGTTAGTTTGGGGTCAAAAGGAGATGTTTCTTTCATTTATAATATTATATATTATAAAGAGTGATACGTGACCGCTTATAGTAGTTGTGTCAATTTTAGGCTAATAAGTATTGTATGAGGCATACGAAAAGATATATAATATTCAATTTCATGCATTTTTAAGGCTATAGAAACAGCCTTAATAAGCCTGGCAATGGAATTCACAAAATTTATTCATTATATTGTTTTTTCTTTAGTTCAGAAGTGACCTAAAGATCTAAAAGATTTGAATGTTTAGAAAACTTTCACCGTTTATCACAACAATAAAGTCTAACTTTCGCCTTAAAATGAGACTTATAATAAAAAGCTAGATTATGCCTTTGCAGATAAATATATTTTGATGAGTAAAAGAATTGTAAGATTTGCAATCGGGCAAATCTTACAATTTGGTAGGAATAACTTCGAGAGGGAAGCCTGCGGAAGAATACAGCCTGGCTGTGCAGCATATAGGAAACTACGTCAAGTCTTTTCGTCACCGCTACCGCAAAGCCTGAAGACAAAAGTCTATACGCAAAGTGGCTGGCAGTGGCTGGATGCGAAGAGCTGAAGATCGAGCTCAGTTGCGTGCCATTGGAGAGGCCTATGTCCAGCAGGGGACGGGAGTAGGCTGATAATGATGTTGAATGATGATGTGTAAAAGAATGTAAAATGGAGGTCACGGTAG
>DWME01009272.1:0-11041 GCA_018244795.1 Parelbella ahira ahira | reverse complement strand
ACCCTCTCAATATGAGAGGAGACCCATATTCCAACAGTGGAATGACTATGGGTCGATTATTATTATTATTATTATGTCATTGATTCACTGTTTAAAATTGCTTCTCTAAATTTAAGATGAAATCTCGAGTATTCTCAGAATGGAAAGGTAAGGTAAGGTCATAATTTGCCATTCTAGGCAACTGCACACACGCCTTAAATTATATTTTTTTATATATATTCTACAGTGTGCAGGTGGTAGCAAGTGATATTTATTTTACCAATTATTATACATATAACGAATAGTTTACGAAATAAAATCTTAATGCACTTTTACTTAATACAATTCCCTTAAAAAGATTTAAGTTATAAAAGTATCTAAAGGTCTAGCCAGCGGGTGGCAAATTAAAGCAACATCTGTTTCTAATTTGAAATGCAATGACACTCGTTATAGACGGCAATTTCCGACTTTAAAAAGTAAATCGGTACACAATACTGCGCTGCTGCTGAAACAGATGCAGATATAGCGTAGAATAGCGTAGAATAGGTATTTAACATTATTGTGAACTCTACATTATCCAGGTAGTCTCATGTTGCTTTACTCTACCGGTATAGCAAGTGATATATTATTTTGAAACGCACACAATTTAACAAATAAATAGGTGAAAAACCCTAGACCCCCGGTGTGGCAGGCTAATTTCTAAACTACTCAGCTTTACTTCTAGAAAAATAACCGTTTATTTCAATCTTTCGTGTTAAATACGCTATGAAATTATTCGATCACAGCGTTAGGTATTTCACTGCGACGTGTTGTTTAATGTATTTCTTGTAAGTCATTACATCTGACGCCGATAGCGGGGAATGGGGCACTAATGACATTTTAATAGTGCTTTGGGTAACACAGCTTCGATATACATCTTGCCATACGTTTATTGTTTTAGAATACTATTCAGTTTAAGCTTGAATATAAAAGGATTATATATTTTCAAATAAAAACCCGAATTTCATACAAAAATCCACATATTTTAGAGCCACAACAATGATAATATTATAGCCCTTTTTAACACCCTCGCGCATTGTGAACGTTTATAAAATGTTGAAAATTCGTGTAACCAAGGGAACATGAAATGTATGAAACATTTTCACCGAAGAATTTAAACCTTCCATTTTTAACATTTTCACTCGACATTACATAACCATCCAAAGCCATGGAAATGCTCATACGTACGAAAGTTGCACTGTTAAATTTTGAGCTTAACAGCTAAATAAGGAATTAGCAGAAAATAGTTTTCATTATTTCACAGAGATTACGAAGTGTGGTTATTTGGTATGGTGCTCGTGTTCCCAGGAATACGAGCTCGTATTCACAGGAATATTCCAGAATAACGATTAATTATTTGGTAACAAATATTTCGAAATTTGAAGCATGTTTATGGTCATAGCTTTTCAACAAATTAAAAGAGGTGAGTAATTTCTGATTGTTATCTGTGTTATTACCTTTCATACTCTTGCTTCTATATTTTTGTTTTAAAAATAAAGAATAACGTAATTAATAGTTAACGCAATTTTTTTTCTTATTAATAACGTAGGTACTTGATGCAAGTAAATAGATGAATCAATAAATGAATGAATAATTTTATACGCTATTAAAGCGTTATTATATTAATGATAATATTATATTAATTTATAACATAATATTAGAGCATTATAAGTCTACCTCGTTGGTCGAGTGGTTGCCAGCGCGACTGCCAATTGGGAGGTCCTGGGTTCAAATCCCGGGTCGGGTACCATTGGATTATTCTAATTTAGAATTTCTATTAGTGACTCGGAGTCTGCCTCTGTGCCCGGTGTATGGCAATAGACTCATCACCTATTCCATTTGACGTAAACGTAACTGGTGAAACGTGGGAGAGTACTACATTTCTCTGCCTACCTCTTCGGGGATTACAGGCGTGATGTTACGTTTTAAAGCGTTATAAATTATTTATTAAACTGTTAATGATCGTACTCATTCACCTTATTTAATGTTCATTTCAATTGATGTCCGGAAATTCGTATCGCTTCTCTCGTCCTCCATTTCTAAAAACGAACTGAATTACCTTCGAGTCCATGTGAGGTAGAGTCGCACTAAATCATATGCCAGAAACGTCTTCAGTATGTCGGAACGTTACCTAAATTTGTGAATTGCTCGAATACTACATCCATATGGAGCTGCAAGGTGGTTGTTGACAGTTAGTGGAATATTCAGAGGTAGGACTTTCAAGATGGACCTTACTTTATATATCTCTATATATAGCCTACATTCATATATCTTATGTTCGATTAATTTTTTACATACACAAGCAAATATATCTTTCGTAACGTAACATATCTTTCATGTGTAACCAAATTAGACTTGACGAATATATAGGATATGACGCATTTCTTTTGTCGAATTACCTCTACGGAAAGAATTGTGAGAACGTAACTATAAAAGAAGCATGTCAATCAACTAATGAATGTAGCGAAACTAGTTTTAATAGTCGTCTAACTAGTTTTATCAAATGAATAGTGTCTTCAAATCAACAATATCGCTGAGATATGGTCTTAATATGGAGATTGATTATGTTCTGTCTGAATTTAACATGTCGCTGGGTTCAAGGATGGTTAACAAAGAAGCATCTGTACAAAAAATGGTTAATATCCGAATTACGTTACGTCACACTTGTAATCTCCGAAGGGGTAGGGAGAGGAATGTAGTACACTCCTACGTTTCACCAATTACGTTTAAGTCCCATGGAATAGCTGGTGAGCCTATCGCCATATACCGGGCACCATTCCAGTCTCCGAGTCACTATTAAAAATTCTAAGTTAGGAAAAGCTAATAATACCCGACCCGGGATTTGAACTCAGGACCTCCCCATCGGCAGACGCGCTTGCAACCACTCGACCAACGAGGCAGTCACTATCTGAATTAGCGTAAAAATATTAGCAATAAGACAACGTCTTAAAAATAACAAAGAATGTTAGCATCATATAGTCACGCAAGTTCCCTTACGGAGCAAGCAGACAGCACCGAGAAAAGATCATGTGATTTTTTATAAACGTCAAAAAAAATCGGAACACATCCACTCAGCTCATATGCTTCAGCGACGCTATTCGTATATGAACACAAATTTGAGCTTAGGACCGTGTGTCTTTCAGTTTCATGAAAGTATCGCAATTATGAAAGTTTATATTTAAAAGGGAAATTGTGTCTTCATGACACAGTGTCATTAGTTTCAACTAATTTCATGACACTCGTTTGTTAATAAAATTCAGCTTTGCTGTTAAGGAATTATTATCATGTATTCGTTAAATGATATTTGAAGTTTGACTGTGAGACCGTGTTTTACAGAATATTCTTTTTGTAGTTACATAAAGTGCGTATGGGTTATAAAGAGAAAATATGAGGTACGTGCGGCCGACCACATTTGGCCAACGTGGCCAGCTTGATCTTAACCCTTCTCATACTCAGAGGAGACCCGTATTCAGTAGCGGCGAAGCCGTTAAGACTCTGAATAATGATGATGTCGGTGATGATGACAACGCCGACGACGACGATGATGATAATGATGATGATGACCATGATGAATTGGTTGTTCATAAAAGAAATGTTGCATAGTAATTTATTATTATCCTATTTTGATTTTACTCTTCTAGTACAGACATGCCAAAATAAAACCATAAAATATGAGAATTATCAGTTATGTAGGTTAATGAGTTAGGCTTGGTTTAACCCTCTCGGCTGCGTAAATTTCCAAAGGCGGTCTCCAGGGCGATGTAACCGAGCTGAACTGAACGCAAAACTAGATTTAAACGGACCAGTCCCATTCCATAAACCGGCCAATACATTATCGACTTGTCTCATTATGGGCGAGTGAGCGTTGTAATATATCTATTTTGGATTTTAAAATATGATGCGAGTAAATTTTTATACTTTTGCACTATAATATAGCACTATACCTTTGTGTTGTCTACAACATGATAAGAAAATAATTGAGGTCTGACCGACTGGTCCGATGGTTACCGATGGTTACTGAGACGGAAATTGATAATTCGATTTTCACCTGGCATTCATATTTATATGATTAGCTCAAGAGTTTGTTCTATGTCTGGGTGTAAAAATCATGTTATGTAAGTATATGTATAGGTACTCGTATGTTTATCAAATGTTTCTTTATCGTAACAGAGACTTCACCTAGTTTGATATCACTGGCTGTATGTTTAGATGTCCCAAGATTATTTGTTGAATGATTTCGTGTCGGTTTCTCCGATAAGTATAAGTTTTAATTTATAATTAGTATTGAATGACTGTACCTGGAATGGATTTTTTTTTTGTTTTTTTATCTTCAATAATTTGTTATGTTTCTTCTTACTATTGTTGATGACAGAAATATGTGACTGAGGCGGCCGCTGTACTAGCATAGACACACATTAAATATATTTAAGTCCCTCAGAGGAAGCTTATAACATCCGGCTTTGCTTGTAAAGAGTTTTTTATGATCCCGCTTTTTGTGTATGATACAAAAGCCGAATCCTTGCGACGTTAAATTAATCGCGGGCCCCTGTTTATCTCATTCTAATCCCTTGGAACGCGATTTTAACAAAAAATCGTAGCTGCTTAGCCAAAGTCGACTTTATTACCTAATAAATATATCCCGGATTAAAATATTTAATATTCACGTTTGAAATATGACGTTTTAAGCAAAATTGGTAGGTACCTACTTAAAATTTGAGTTATAATATTATTCAGCAAGTAGCTGGGAGGTAACCTCTCTTAGCATGAGCGACGGCACATGGTAATCGATTCGTTAAGCAAAGGCGCGCGTGGTGACCTTGAATGGGTTGGTTGAAGGTCAAATAATAATAATAATTTGGACAACTCACACTCAGTATATCAGTGCGAACTAGGCAAAACCAGTATTATCGTAACCAGATGGCTGGTTAATATATAAATGCATATTAAAATACTTATCACTCATACAGAACAAACATGACATGACACAAATATTTGTCTCGGTTGGAAATAGAACTGTTGTAACCTAAATTATTGTCAAAATACTCAGCAGGTTTATTAGCGACAGGACAATTAGTAAAATTACATAAATGTTTGTGAATTTCAGCAGTCAGGCACGTTCAGTGGTCAGCCGTCACGTCGGCCGGGCTAAGTTTAGGGAGCAGTTGTTAAATCTTACAAGAGATTTGTTAGGCAGCTAAGATGTCAATGGATAATTATTTAAAGCATTACGTTAGATAATGGCTACAGGTATACAAAAAAGCCTCAGTAATAGATACAACTTTTTGTTCATTACCTATAATAAAATGAGTGATTCGCTTGTCAGCTATAAGCTATCAAAGCAAATGAAAGTTTTACACTGATAACTAGCATATATGAAAACACCAATAAACATACTTCATAAGAGAAATAATGTACATAAGAGCTCCTAAACATGAACCATCCGAATGATATATTTCAAGTCACAAAAAACTAAATAGCCCTTGCTTATGAAAAACCACAGCCAAACAATCGGTAACATTGAAAGAGTGCCGGTAAAAGGTGGAAGTATTAATTAGTGGAAGCGTGAAATTCCGACTTGCGGCGTGACTCTACACAAAGAATTGTATGACAGATTTAAAATTCCTTAAATTTTGAATGCCCTTCCAAACAAGAACTACGCATAGGTAGCTAGACATTGTACTTTTTAACTTAATTGTTTTACCATCTTTGAGTATGGATTATATGTGAGTGAATGGTATAGGTACATATGTACCTACATGCATTTATTTTTCCTATTGTGTTGTTTTTATTCTGTGGTAGAATATGACACTTAAGAATTAATATTAAAGAACAAAATGACAAAAAACTTTAGAACTATTACTATGATTGCTCGTAATAATAACAGATTTTAATTTTATTTTATATCATTCTATAATTATTTTTTTAATGAAAATCATGTTATCCATAGAGGGGCGTCAGCGTAATTGGTGAAATATGGGTGTGTACTCCATCTTTTCGGGGGTTAAAGGCGTGACGTTACGTTAAGTATATCAATAATACACGTTAAATAGATGAAGTCACATTTTAAATTCCTATTGTAAGTATTGCGTCAATGTGCCATCAATGGATATTGTAAATACTATCTGCAGATTTACGCTCGTATTTATATTAAAAGTTATTAAGGCTTACGTAAAATTAATTAACTTAATGTAGATCTTAAACGGCGATTACTCCGGGCGAGCGAATTATTTATTGCTAAAGTCGATAGCCGTCAATTTCCATCGACTTAAAATTAAGTAGGTCACTTCACTTATTATCGTTCTTGTATGGTTATAGTTAAATATTTGTATATTACGTTGATATATGAATTCTATAGACATATATTATTACCATTTACATATAATCGATGAGTTTATAAAGGGTTGATAAATGTAGGAGAAGCACGTCAGGTTTGTAATGATACAGATATTTGACTGTCGGTGCCCTCTGCCTATACTCCAATGGAATTTGGCGTGATAATATATAATATAGTTATGACCTAGTCAGACCATCCCGAAAACATAATATTTGAGTTAGCCAGTACACCATAAACATAATGTATCAGTTTCATAACAAAGAGTGATATCATATTAATGTGTAACCATAGCAACTAGTGTACAGCAAATCCAAGCAGCTAGTATGTAAATGTATTAGTTATTTGCATACAAAGGTCGTTATAACAACCGTTTTACTGCAACACGACCTATTATTTATGAAGACGATCATTAGGAATCGTCTGTCGACATTTCTTTGGAGACTATTTTGTTTTACTATTAACACCAGTTAAGAGTTATAAGGAACTCGCAATTTTATCTCAAACCTTTAGTTTAAAAAGCATTCTTGAGCGGGTGCGTCGATGTTGATCCTTTAAAAGCAGCGCTTAGATTTCGTTTGAGACCGCTAAGTGCCACAAAAGCTTACGTCTGTAACCCATAATGCTCTGATAACGGTTAACGGCCAGGTCTATTCCTGTTATTCCTCAGATTTTTCGAATGCATTTAGTTTTCCAATACTTTATGGTTTATGTATTGACTTGTTATTTGTGAATCTCCATTTTTTATAAGTTTGTGAATCTCCGATGCAGGACAAAGAGAGAAATATTATTTTTCTATGTGTTATTTTAAAAATATTTGGCACCCGGTGCTCGTGGCCTTTCCCGTAAGAGACTAGACACGATGATATATTTATAGTTACTTTTCATTTCGTAAATATTATTGTGATTTTTCCAATTTTATTACACGTTAAAATTCCTGACAATAAAATCCCTCACAATCCTCGCATCAGTAAACTCTTCAGAATAACAAAAATAATTTCGTTTTTGTTTGAAACGGGAAAGACGTTTATTACTTATTTCACTAGACGTATCTTATAATGTGTTTGATAAGGGTTAACGGACAGTATCGGGACCTGTTGAGTGTTGAAGCATTCCGGGGATTTTTGTATACGTTTAAGATTGTTATTTTTATTGCGTAACGGGTTTTGGAATCCTTTGCGTTTCGACGCTATTTAGATATATTTTATCGGAAATTTCGTTTAGTTTTGGATGTAGGTAAAACCTTATATACAATCATGATAAGTTGCGGAGATACATATTACATCACGTACTTATAAGAAATATTTAAAGTAATAACAAATAATATTTGTGCGTAAATGGCGTTCAAGAGCAAAGTTATGGGCATGTTATGGATGTTTCAATAATTGAATTATTCTTGAACAGACAAAACTAGAACGCATACAAAAATACTTGTAAAATGTTTCGTTAAGAACACATATAGTGAAGTTATTTAGAGGTGGAGATATTTTGTTTTTTCCAAGGATCTCGTTAAGATTCTTACAAATGAGGTGGTAACAAAAAATAAGGCAACACTCGGGTCAACGGGCGTTGCCACCCCTGTGTTGGTGTTCCAGTTTTTGCATTCAACATCCACGTGAGAACTTTTTCAAAATGGGTGAACCGTATCATAACTCGATACGGCTTTTTATCATGAAGCATATTTTTTTAAATTATAAACTTGCAAGTTTTATAAAACTCATATAACTTCGTACCTATTACAACACGAAGTTTTGTATCATATAAAGTTGAGTTGTTTCATTTCCATATATATATTTTTAAATAACCGTAATGCATGTAAATAAAAGGCAAACCTTTAATTCCCAAAAATTCAATTCCAACCAGCACCAACAAAACACACAGCAGCGTTCGTTCGGGTTTAAATATTTAAACGTCAGGAAAGCAAGCCGAGAGTGCGGCGCGTATTCAGCAAATCAAGTTTAACCAACCAAAATATTTATTACAGCAGGGCATAAAATATTTCTAAATGTGTTCTGGAGCCCACTTACGTAGCGTCCACTAAGCTTAAAATAAATTAACAATTTACACAGGCGGAGCGTGTTTGCCATCAATTACTTCGCACTGAAAGAGCAAGGGCTCTCCTCAAATCGCTCGTGAACCCCCGCCATATACCAATGTTTGCAGGTCATTAGAGGCCAAGCATCTGATCTATGGAGCAAGCAGGGCATAGTAACGAATAACAGCATGTTTATTGAGTACTTACATCTCGTATAAACAAACAACGTGTGCACAGGTTCTGCGGGTCAGTGTGAAACGCGGCGGACTAAGGACATACAATTTTAGTAAATTAACATATAACAACGTATAAAATATCGTGTACCTAAAATAAAAACGAATAAAATTATTTATGTACTAATTCTTAATACTATGTCTGTTAATGTGTCAGTTGCTGGGGTTAATAACAGATAAATAACATCAGCAAATTTTCAATTTGTCTCTAGTCGTACTTTTTAAGCCAAAGTATTTCAGTTACTTATCAGATAGTCGAGAACATTATTATTACCCATCTTTTCTCTTTTTAATATATTTAATAGAACTTGATTGTATAATTGTTTATTCAGTTCTATTTAAAATGTTTTATCGTAACAGCCAGGGGTTGTTGTCTTGAAACTAGGAGTATGTCAATATTTGTAGGTCATTAAACTACAAACCTTGGATCTGTGTGTGCGCCTGTGTGTGTGGAGGGGGCGGGGGATATACAATTTGTAATAGCAGCGTTATAAGGAAAATACATAAAATAGAGATTTAAGCTTTATAGTATCGATTTTGGTAAATCGTTTTTGAATAAATGGTATTTATTAATGATTACGTACTTTTCAGTACGAAAAATATAAATAATTCGTACGAAATAAAATAAATTAAAATCATGCTTATAATTCCCGGGAAGAATTTAATACATTTTCACGGTTCACCAGTTACGCTGACGTCCTGTCATAGAATAAAAGGTGCGCCAATTGCCATACATTGGGTAAAAAATCGGAGTCCGAGAGACTACTAGGAATTTCAAGTTTGAAAAACTCAGTATGACCTGACCCGGGGATCGGACACAGGTCCTCTTCATCAATGGGCAATGAAACGTAATTAATGATATTAAAAAAGTTAATGCATTAGGATTATGTACTGTATCTTGGATTCTCTACGATGTTAGTTTATAGATATATATATGTATGTAACGAACGATTGACGATACCAATTATTGAAGATGCCGTATTAAGAGTGCGGTAACTATTTCTGCGGTAATTATTTATGCATGTATTGTATATGCATTGTATTAGCATGTCAATATATAATTTGCGTTAGCTTTATTTAATTAACTGAAATATATACATATAACATTTCATCAATATATACGTTTCTTAGTTTCCCTTTGCATTGGTATCCATCAAAGTTCGTATATATGATGTAAACATTCCAAAATAATATCCATTTATATAAATTCACGTGTGAGTTCACTTTCTGTCCACGACAATCCAACGCCAATTCACGCTTGCCTCATTACATTCACGACATCGCTTTACACCCTCATAACGCCGAGAATTATCCTTACAAGCTTACATCGGCTCTGTCACCTACGTGAACAAACATTGCTTAGGCTAACGGCACACGATTCTCTTTTTCATTTGACTTTACCTCTGTTACTTTTATAGTCGGGTACTAAATGCGGATAACATTTCATGACTTCTGTACTTGGGCATTAAGTGCGGATATTATTCCACGATTTTTATAGTTAGGTACCTACTAAGTGCGGATAATATTCTATCATTTAATAGTTAGGTACTAAGTGTGGATAATATTCTTCGATGTCTATAATTACTCGTAAATATTGATTGCGCATGATATATTTCGTAAAAATAATTGGATTAGGTTTTTATTTTTATAATAAAGAAGCCATGTTAATTGTAAATTGTACGTTAATATTATATGAAATTACATAGATATCATTAATAAACGAAGTCGTTTTGTATATTGATAAATGTATAGTTGTATCGGTGTATTAAATTGTACCGGAATGTGGAAACGTGTCACGAACATTTATGTATCACTTGTTACTATAATCTTTTGACATACCCATTTAGCTTTATTTCACACATCACATCATCAGCCTATCTCAGTCCACTGCTGGACATAGGCCTCTCAGAATGAGCGCCATCGCGCCCTGTCTTCGGCTTGTCGCATCCAGCATCTGCTTGCAGCCTTTCGCAGATCGTCATCCCACCGGGCCGGAGGGCGTCCTACACTGCGTTTGCCGAGCCGCGGTCTCGAGCTTTATTTATAACCGCGTAAATTTTTGCTTATTTTTTTGTTTCTTTTCTTTTTGTTTCATATTTCGAATAACCTAAGATAAAGAAAACAATATTTAAAACTTCAATATAGAACTTTTAAAGTTTTTCTAACCTGAAATTCCTAGTACCGAGTGGTAGCACGGAAGTGGATTTGTGCCCAGTGTATGGCAAGACGCTTACCATCTATTCCATGATGGGAGGTATAACATAAATGGGCAATCGTAGAAGTTTACTGCATTCCTTTATCTATCCCTTTGGAGAAATTCAAAAACGATGTTTTATTATGTTACTATTGAACGTTTATGCTTGAAGAATTTTATTTTTGAAAAATAAACACATTGTAAAAAAAATTAAGAAACATTGAAAGAAA
>DWME01009271.1:0-11042 GCA_018244795.1 Parelbella ahira ahira | reverse complement strand
CAATAAACACAGTTCAACAAACTCATATCTACAGCTAATGGACTGGTGTTTCATAACAATTAAAAATATAATGTCACTACCATTTTTAGCTTCAACTAAACTAGCCTCAGAAAATGCAATCATACCTATCCTAGTTTCCTATATGTAGTGGATACTAATTATCAATTTTGCTACAAATCTATTAAGAGATACATTTTCATAGAACATAAAAAACATCAACCCAATCATCACTGCTCACTTGGATGTATTATCTATTTGAAAAATGTGACAAACTTTACTATATGAACAAAATACTTACACAAACACCTTAGTCTTCAGATAATTTGCCGCGTACTGATAGTAATCATTTGAATACTTCTTGAACATCTCGATACCATCAACTGAGTACCCTTGAACTTTATCCACCAAACCAGGTGCATAGTACTCAATTGTGGAAACCACAACAGGAGTTTTTTCTATCACATACTCCCTCATGTTTCCGTAGAGAACACCAGCTCTTTTCACTGCCACTATGAATGCATCCTTGGACAGTTGGGTGTATGGTTTGACAAAGTCGACTACATGCCCATAGTATATTGGTGTGTTCGTCTCCACCCAAATGTAACCTCTCGCTGATGTTGACAGTGTCTTCTGCCAAGCGTACTGGCTGTGCTCGAGGATACCGATGTCCTTGAATATACGGCCTGTTGTGCTCTCTGTAAGAAACGTCAACAATGTTATTTTAATATGTTCATTTTATGTGGCTTGCTATTGGAGAATCCTGTCCTGCAGTGGACGGAAATAGGATGATAATGATATTAATTTTATAGGATCCATATTCGATTTTCATATATTCATTTGATCAATATTATGTCACTATATGGAAAACAGGGAAAATACCCAGAAAACTGACATCCAATGTATTTATTGATCTGAATGTTCTTTAAAGGAAAGGAATCGTTAGTCGATCACGTATTATGTAGTTGGCGGAAATGCACACGACATATCACATGATCCATTGCACTTCCGGTTTCTGTACAGCCTGCTCGAGGTTGGAAATCATTTTGTACATGAAGAATTATGAGGAACTCAAGGGATAAAATTTTGAATTTAAACCAAATTATAAGTAGGAAATTGATTTTAACATTCAATAGGTTTGTGTATTCGTTTGCTACTATTATAATAAATAAATAAAACTACTATTATAACAGATATATAAAAACTAAGAATTAATAATATATAAAAAATAAGAACTGGTAATTTTGTAAAACTAAAAAAAGGTGAATCTACATGACATTAGTGTCTCGATTGGTATAACCTTGGGATGCGATTGTAGTCATTATAAAACTCCTATCTAAAACATCAGAGACGTTTTGATTTTTTTAAGACTTAGGAGAGGTAATTCAATAGCTGCATAGAGGGCGCTAGATTAGCGAATGTACGCAGCGCTCTCGTTCTAACACAAAAATAAACCTTTGAAAGGATTTTTAATTATAGAGGGAGCTATTATATAAATTAATATATTGTTTGTGCTATAATATAATTTGCTTAGCAAACTACCACAGACGGTAGCTTTGCTAATAATATTTATTTTTTCGGCCACATGTCTTGTTATATACCTATAGTAGCTACGAGTGCAGATCATTGGAGTCTCTTCAGAAAATATATTCTAAGATATTGTAATATATCTTGATAAATAAAACATCACAGCTCCGGCCGCGACGGCCTTTACAGACGCACGAGAACTTGCATTTCAGTGTAACATTACATGCGCAGTTATTTACGATTTCATAACACAACGAAACAGAGCCGCGCTTCAGAAGCAATTAGCATTTCATTACAGTAATGACTCATTTGTTCACAGTCACGGAAATATCAACATATTGCAATTACGTAACAGACTTAAGATCACGCCTGTATCTCTCTGAAGGGATAGGCAGAGAAGTGCAGTTGGAAATCGGTAATCTATGCCTACCCTTATAGGGAATAGGCGTGACAAGGTACGTATATTATACTAGCTTTTGCCCGCGGCTTACCTCGCGTAGTAGTCGATATTACAATCATGTATTCCAATAAATCATATTTGTTTAATTAAATGAGATCGTAGATCTAAAGTTTATCCTGTGTAATTTACGAAACGACGCATTTCCAGGTAATTTTTTACGACTATTTCTGCAGCCCTGGAGGTAGAACTAGCAAAATTACTTTCTTAGTGCTCACTATCATTATATAAGGAACCTATATGTTACATTTGATGCTTCCAGGTACAGCAATTTTGACTGTGCGTTGATCGATCAGTCGGATTCTTCTTTTATATAGATATATAGACACAACCCGCCCAACTCGTTTCGGACATTATCAAATCACACGTAAGACAGACATCGGCCATTATATTTATTACACCCTATCATTATAACTAGTTCTAACCGGTTGTATGTTACACTGCTATACGTCCTGTAGTCGGTCGTTCGTTCCAATATTTTAAAACATTCAAATCACATGCTAAATTATGCGGACAAAAAATTCATCTATTTATTTATATCTTAAAACGACGTCGAGATCAGGAAAGCTTGTGCTGTTAACGTTGGGCACAAAGCCCAATACATGTGGTCATGCCAATATTGATGAGTGGATCTGAAGGGCGTGGTATTCCAGGTTGTAAAAAGAATGTTTTAAAGTTTTAAGTGTCCTTAGTATAGTTTCTATGGGACGTAAAATATAAATGGTGAAAAGTGGTATTACATTCCCCTGCTTACCCCTTAGAAGAAATATAATGATGATAATAAATTGGTCGTGTACAAAGATCGCAAATAGCAATTAGACGGCTGGCGTGGTTGAAAGAAAGAGCAGTGGAGAATGAAGTTCTGACACTTGAGAGCTTGCACAAAAAAAAACCAGATTAATAATAAAGTATTAGGCGTTCATATATTTTTAATATTAGACGGAATCTCTTCAAGCGGTTGCAAACTGCCCACAAACAAGTACTGGACGAATGCATATCTCTAATAATTCGCACTGGAGCAGCACGATATGGTTCGGAGGAAATCGTTTCTTAGTAGCAACGATGGCATAAAACAAATTGTATAATCAAGTCTAAATATACCAGCAGATCTAGCACGATAGTATATAATAAAAAATGACGCATGGTTCGCACATTTTTAAATACTTTCATACGACCCCAACATGAACTGAGATAACTAGTTTTGTTATCTCTGCGGACTTTGCCTACGACTGTTCGCCGGCGAGAACTTTTTGTCTATTAACGATAATGTAACAATAACAAAAAGTTTAGACTGGTAACATTAGTTGTAAGTAGTCCGGTCTCAATCATAGAGGACGTCACAGAACGAACTATAATATATATTAATATTATATTGTTTAATAATATCATATTATGGCAAACTACCACAGACAGCGGCTATACAAAAATGCATGAGTCATATAATATCAAAGACGGCAATATTCATTTTTCGTCAATATTGAAGTATTAACGACATTTTCTTAATCTGAGAACATAGTTCCACATAGCCCACAAAAATTCCGTAGTCCGTAAAAGGCCGTAGTCATTTATGTAAATGGTTTAATAATACAATAAATGTCAACATATGCTATGAAATAAGTCCTCAAAAAACACCAATTTTCCGTTTTTAACTAAATTTAACGCGGAGGATAGTGCTGATTTTGATATTTGAAGACTCATATTTTTCTATACCGAGATACATATATCTTGCTATATCTGTTCACATATGTTGACGACGTAGGACTGAAATATAAGTAAGTATATTACAGTCAAGTTTGCGGTCACTCGAGCGTTAACAAAGAAAATATAACAAAGCATCATCAAATGCCTCGCTATAACATACGACCTTTAGAGCGCAAAAAGAGCAGCCCGCTGGGGCGTGTAACAGCGATAAAAATCTGCATAGTTATAATGTTGACATCCATTATTAGTAACTTGTATTTCATTTTATATGCATAAATGATAATAAATGTTATATTTATCTTCATAATATGTTTAATGTTATTATTGATAATAGACATTTTGATGATAATAATAATTATAACTATCAGCAGATTTCCACAAAATGATGTCTGATACTGTGTATTGCTACTATGTTAAGACATCTGTTCATTATTAGCCTACTGGACATAGGCCTCCCCTATTCCCAAATCTACTGCTGGACATAGGCTTCCCCTGAAGGGTGTCCGCCCATAATCCCCACACTAAGCATGCATGTTGAGAATCATCTTATAGGACAATGCAATCTTCTCACAGCATTAAGTTTAAGTCTAGTGTTTACACATATGTCTTACAGTAACAGCAAATAAAACTTTAAAATTCCAAGAGCTATCGGCAAAAACACAACATAGTCAAAAATTGATAACCAATATCTCTACTCACTTGGGAAGTTGCCGCCAGCTTTGGACACATCATAAGCAACCAGTCCAGCGATCCCCACCATGAGGAAGAAGATCACCCTCAGCCAAGGAAATCTTCTAGTGCTGGTCATTCTGTCTAGAATATCCTGCAACAAATGATACAATATTGTAATTAAAAAATATTTTTTACATCAGGCACATAGGCTGCACTCCTACCAGATGGTACGACGATCTGAACGACTTGTGAATTCTGATGACCGAAGAAGGCCCAAAACCTGAAGGCTTGTAGCCGATTAGGAGAAGCCTATAACATTTAAAAACATGCTTGTTTTGTTAAATGTAAGTGAGTAACTTACCACAATAAAACAAATTAGAACTAACATAGCCAAAGAGTCCATCATTCCAGCTAAATTGAATATTACTAGAAACATAATCAAAAAATTACTGTACCACAACTTATTAAATAACAAATCACTATAAAGCTTAAACAATAGTCATAAATAAAATTGTTTTTACAAATTACTCAGTGTTCTCTGCCTACCCCTGAAGGGACTCTGTGTGAAGATATGTATGTATGCATAAATTACAGTGTTGTAACTAATAAGTTGATCATCAAAATGTTTTAGTATTATATTGATAGTATTAATCATACACCAATCAGAATTACCCACACAAACAAGAGATAACACTCCATGTGGCACTAAGCTATTGGAGCTGATAAGTTTAAGCAAAATCCTATAAGACTAGTTGTAATTTGTGGCTACACTCACTCTACTAAGAAAGATTTTCCTGCTCAAAAAGTATCCTAAATCTTGAATCTCAAAGCATACCCAACTTTTTCTACCTTGATATGATCCAAAAGAAGAAACAACAAAGGAACTTGCCCAAAATTATTTTAAGACCTCTGTTACATACATCATCATTATTATCCTGTGAAGTCCCCTGCTAAATGTAGGCCTTTCCTAAGGAGTTTTTGACCATAATCATCAACCATTAAAACGTTAAGCCGTTAAGATGTTTTTCTTTACTATTTACTAGCATAAATCTTGATAACACAACACATTAATTCAAATTTAAATAAACATACCATTGAAGATACAATTAACTCTATTTCCTACATTATATTTATTAAGTGTATATAGGCATAAATTTATAAATTAATGATGTTATGCCATAAATTATCATATTTGGCCACTTGACTAAGTTGTTTTCCTGTTTCTATTTTAATACATGGATGTTATTGCTTATAAACAATGAGACGATGTCAAATGAAGCTTGCATATAGCATTTTTGCCATTCTAAAAATATATTCTTTATTTTACAAGATGTTAATTGATAATTGTAATGTATAGGTATTTAATGATCTAATAATTACATGTTTATAAAAATGTTTAACATCGCGTGCGTACTTATGAGACTAATTATATTTACACTAGAGCATTAACATATAAAAGTTTTTACAAGTCATTTCTAAATAAATGCTTCATGAATTTGTCTTGTGCAAAAAATTTTCGGCTTTGACACTTAAAAATAAAACGTCATTGTACCATAAATTGAATTTCGACTGTTGTAATCACATTTATATCGTTTACACAACACAATTAAAATTCACCAACCACCTAAAAAAATTTAAATGTATAAATACACAATTTAATTTACCTGACTCTAGTGACACTTATTACTCTCGAAATAAATTACGCGGCTCCCGCCGAGACGTCGTAGTGTTCATTCGATGTTGTTACTTATTAGTGGATGTAACACATTGCGAACATGTTTACAGTTACAATACAGTACAGAGCGTTTATATCTAGTCTCGCAAAGAAAATAACGTGTTCAATATAAATAAGTGCGTTCTAATGCTAATTCACAATTCTATCGTTCTCGTGACGCCCCATACGGGTAAATTACGAATAAAGCCGTTATTGGAGTATTGCATCTTTTTCACCGACTCACCTCAACGGAACCAACGTATTTTCTAACTGCGTTAAATAACACGGAAATGATATAAAACAGAAGCGAAACGAGTTTTGTTAAAAATTTTAATTTATCGAGCAAAATGTCCTCTCAATACATTTTCTTCACTGAGATGAGATGACAGTTCGTTTACATATCATGTCACGAGTGTTACCATTATAAAAACGACTGTTACGCAAAGCTACTTTTTATGCTACGTAGTGATTTACTAACGGTTTTTATGAAAACTTTTGCTCTACATATACTTTTTTAAACTTAAAATATGCTTAAAAGAGGAATTAAAAATTGTAAATTTTTGATTACATGTTGATATATATTTAAAATAGCCTAGTGTGTGGTAATAGGCTCACTGCTTATTCTGTTATGAGACATAACATAACAGCTGGTGAAATGTGGGGGAGTATAACTACACTACTCTGCTTACCTCTTCGGGAATATATGAGCTAGATACGATATTATCTGTGACGTCTTTACATATCTTCAAATAATAAATAGAAGAGAAAATTGAGATTGCTTTTAAATCTGTACATGCAAATTATATGCTGTCACTATATTAATTGGTCCAAATTAAAACAATAATAATGTATTTGAAGATGCCCTCTGTTTCAGTTTCATTTTATTTACTTCATTGCTTTTGTTTATAACTAAGGATGAAATAATATGGATACCTATGTTTTTTTTTCAAACTAAACAGATTCTGCACATTTTATTCATAATAGACATACATACCTGGCATATTTTGTTTACTTTAACAACTGTCTCATCCTTTTTCTTCCCCTTTAGTGCTTCAACACTGACTTCCTTGTACTGAGCTATAGTGACTTTGAGAGATTTTTGCTTCAGTCTCATACTGACTTCATCCCAGTTGGTATCTAATTTAATACAGAGTGTTGAATAAATATATTGAATTAAGCCATAAATAACCGAAACAACATAATGATACAGATTACCCTAACATTTTTCTTATAGGATGAAAATCATAATAACTTTAGTCATTATCAGCTACTGATGTTTTCAGTATTTAAGGGTTATTGTGTTACCAGTAACATAAAATAAAATACAATTTATACACAAGAATTCAATTGAATTTGTACTTAAAAAAATATCATCATCTGCAGCCTATCTCAGTCCACTGCTGGACATAGGCCTCCCCCAATGACCGCCATTGTGCGCCGTCGAAATATACTGGAATAAATATTCTAACACATGACTTTATGTTTCCAAATTTAATTACTATAAATATTTCATTTTGAACATACCAATATATTCAATAACTGTAGCTGATTGCTTGGTGCATTTATGGAAGAGCTGCCTCCAGGTGGCATTGCAAGAGTCATCTCTCTGCAAGCAGTCTAATAAGCTCTCTACTAATACTCTATTATATGGATCTAATGCTGGTCCGCTCAGGTACTGATTTGGCAGCTTCTTCATCAACTGGTTGAATGTCACCTGAAGTTTGTTTCCACTTTTTCGGAAATAGATATCCTGGTTAAAGAATAAATGTTATTTGAATTTCATTTATGATTGCACAAAACAGTAAAGTGATATAGTGTAGTTTGCTGTTTGTTGAATTATAAAATAAATCTGTTATATATTTCAAACCAAACTTTGGCAAACCAGCTGTTGTTGGGAGTGTTAGAGATGTTGGGGGTGCTTAACTTAACACTTGCATAAGATTTTTGGATGTGTCTTTTATATAATTTCAATGTCATTTGATATGAAACTATATAGATCCTATGCTCACATAGTATTTAATACACATGTATAAAAACATGTCTATCAGTTGAAGGACATATTAAGAATATTTGTTTAAAGTTTTGATTTTCTTTGTAACTCACCTTATAGTTACTTAATTGAATGATAAGGTCACTTGCGAGGTCTTTTGATAGTGCATTTTTCTTGTTGTTAACCAAGTCGAACATGGCCAGCAGCTGGTCTTGATTGACACTGGCATTCAAATCTACTTGATTGTCCATTAGGTTGGATAGATATGCTATAATGTACTTTGAGTAATTTTTCAGTTCTATGATTGGCAGAAACAGGTCTTGCCACGCTGAAAGTGAACAAATTGTTGAATATTTGTAAGATAGCTCATAAGATGTCAATGACAGCAGACTTAACTGTTGTTTTAGAGGATGCTTGTGTTAAAATATGTGAACATATGTAAATATATGTGTTCTGTTTCACAGGTTATCAAAAATTATAATATTTACATACTATCTGTAACACTAGGTGTGAAAGCAAATTGTTTCATTACATAAACCAAGCAAGGTGAAGTGGGATAGGGCTTTTGATTGCACAAAGACTGTGTATCCCAGACAAATATTATAATGTATTTTGTTGAATCTATGACTAATGTTTTACATCAATATTATAAACAACATAACAATACTAGAAAACAACAATGTTATAAAACTCATTAAAACATTTCTAAGAAATCTTTGCATTTATCCAAGTTTTTCAGTACCAACAAGCAAATGTTAAGACACTGAAATAAATCATATTAAATGGAACAAGGAGAAACCATATCATTTTGGAAAATTAATCCCAAATTAAATTTTTATTGCATAACACATGATCAAGGTCTCTGTAGAATAGAAAAGATTGTTCT
This sequence comes from Parelbella ahira ahira, assembly GCA_018244795.1. Taxonomy (NCBI): domain Eukaryota; kingdom Metazoa; phylum Arthropoda; class Insecta; order Lepidoptera; family Hesperiidae; genus Parelbella; species Parelbella ahira. Next base: position 2,098 of record DWME01009271.1, on the reverse strand, counting down.
ATTGTTATGGTATTGATTTAAAAATATCATAATAATTAAAACACAAACATATTTAAAATTGTATGACCAAATAAGTGTACCTGAAGCAAGATTCCTTGTAGTTTTATTTTAAATTATAACTGCATACAACTGAACTTAACTCTGATAAGAGACACAATGTATAAGATATAGCTCTCGGGAGTGAGAGGTTATCAACGACCATACCTACATAGGTGTCAGTGATAAATGATAAGGCATCTCACAATGATGTATTATTTGTGTGAGAACAAATTCATGCTGAAGAAAATTACATTCCTACATTGATTTAAATTTTTTAAAAAACGGTACATTATTTTGGTTAGTTTAATTTCTCATATCAATCAATAGAGGCCGAGACTTGTTTGTTTTGGTTTTTTTTAGAGTGCAGTAAATATTTTATTGTTATTATTTTAAGACTGTTATCATGATTGACAGAGTTAATTAAGGAGAACTTAAGTCTTATTTATAATTCACTGATAACTGTTGCTAAAAGCTGTGAAGTCACCCTTAATATTTCAAATAGATATGGCCCAAAATATAAACTCCAATAATCAAGCATGTAACTGGACTCAGTCATGGGTGCAAGCAAATCTAAGTCCAATTAGCTATTAACTTAAGATCAAAAGTTATTTTTTTAGTATATATAATTCTTATTCGTTTTTACCTCTCATTCCGACATCAAAGTCATTAAGGCCTCCTTGTCCCAAGGCCCACAGTAGCGAAAGGCCTATCGGCGGTCTGTTCTGATATGAATTCCTTAAAATAATGCTCTTGGGGATTGATGCAATACAGAAGTCCGGATTGTTCTGTGCCAGCAATTGTAAAAGGATTCTGTGACCATTGACATGTTGACCTAATAGGAACAATTAAGTTTTATTAGTACAATTTAGAATTATTCTGTGCAGAAAAATAAGACTGCTCATTTAGTGAGTATGATTTTTTTCTAAAAAAAATTATATAATTTGTTTATGAATATGTTGTTTGAAAGGAGCCAAATAAATTTATACAGACACATTTCATACATAATGGACAATGATGTCAATTACATGCTGTAAGTTAAAAAGATTCATCTGGTGTTATATCATCAAATTTTAAAAACTTTTATTTATAACAAACAGTTAATTTTTGCATGATACTACCAACATCAACCATGTAACCAACAAAATGATGTAATACCCTCTGTTTTGATTCACAAACACATTTCCATGTATGTATATATATACATATACACTGAAACACACAAGCATGTAAGTATATAAGTGTGTGCAGTGTTTATACAGTAGTTTTAGGTAACCCTTTGTGTATTTTTCCTAATCAAAAGTTAATGAAATCTTACAAACCTCTGCTCATGTCATTTGCTAAAGCTGTGAGAGTGACATCAAAGAACAATTGCATATTTCCCTTGCCAGATTCTTGGAAAATTTTCTCCAGGCTGTCCCTTATTACGTCTGGGATATAACATATTGGATATCTGGGAGGATAGCTGGAAAATGTGGGATCATCCACATCTATTTGGATCTTTGTGTTAAGGAAACTGGCGACCTCCTTCAGCCAGACAAGCGGAGCATTAGAGAATCTCACTTTGTTTGATGTAATTATAGTTGCCAGCTCTGAGGGATCAATCTAGGAAATATCAAATGTTGTTTTTAAGGATGTGACAGCAATAAATAAAGCACAGTGTATTATTGAAACTATTCAACAACATTCTAACAGAGGAATTATAACTGAGATTAGTTTTAATTCATTAATTATCTTTAATTTAATACTAATTCAAATTTAATATTAATTTGAATAAATTTACTAACAATTAATAAAACAAACTATGGTGATATAACTAAAATTATTTCTAGATATATTTTCAATAATATTTGTATGATTTTATTCCTTGTTGGTTTACTTGTAAGTAGGTTTAACAATGGTTAGACTTAGTACTAACAATAGGAGGCCATTCTCTATCAGTTAGTATAGAGTCAGAATATGTAGTAAGTGCCAACAAGAACCCTATAGTATATACAATTAAGAGATAGAAATACATAATAATATACAATGTACAATATACATTTACATACATTAACTTCAC
>DWME01009270.1:0-11042 GCA_018244795.1 Parelbella ahira ahira | reverse complement strand
ATGGCCTTAACCCTCTCAATATGAGAGGAGACCCATATTCCAACAGTGGAATGACTATGGGTCGATTATTATTACATATAAAAATTAGTTTGCTCTCTTTAGTATTGCGGATATGTTTTTCCCATTTTAAGTTAGTTGTTAAAGTACACCAAGATCTTTTTGGGCTTCCACAGATTCAATTATCTTGCCATCTATTGTATAAGTTACTCGTGGGTTTGTATGACCAAAATGCAACACATTACATTTATATGTTAAGTTTAATGATCCAGTCTTTTTTGTCCATTCTTGTATTCTATTCAAGTCATCCTGCAGCTGACCCGATTTAATAATTTATATTGATTTCATTGATGTTGTCTTAGAGACTTACTTAATGTTATAGTTACAAATAAAAAAGAAATTGATATTGCACAATAAAAACTAGAATAATACAAACTTATGATGTTCATGTGTATATTGGAGTTATAAAACTTACAAGAGATTTTTGAACTACATATAGATCAACATGAACAGGGTAGAAATGATGTGGATAGTTATGGGAATGGTGGGGAGTCATGTTTTAAAAAAGTAACATCACGCCTGTAATCCCCGAAGGGGTAGGCAGATGAGTGTAGTACAGTCCCAAGTTTCACCAGTTGCATTGTTCCATGGAAAAGGCTTTGAGCCTATTACAATACACCGGGCACAATTCCAGACTCCAAGTCACCACTAACTATTATAAATTAGAAAAATCCAATAACACCCAACCTGGGATTTGAACCCAGGACCCTGGTCGGCAGTCGCGCTTGCAACCACTTGACCAACCAGGCAGTCAATTTTTAAGTATAAACAAAATTATTGTATTAGTGAAAAAGTGTTACAAATTTGTTTTGTATATAATATCATATATGCCTTCAGTGCAAGTAACTGTTTAATTAGCCACCATTAATTATCTAGCAGTCTTGCTTATGTCAAAACTTTCAAAACATTTACATTTTATGTTCATTATTTTTTCCTTTTTAAATAAATATGAGTAGTTTGATTTGATTTAAAATAATCATTTAATGTCACAAAAGTGTGGACTAGGTGATGTTGACAATTGTGTTGCTAAGGTGCAGGAGTAATGACTATTGTTCGATACAATTACAATTTTTCTAAATTATATATCATAAAAGCTTATAATTGATAATTTATATTGTTTTGTAATGTGTGTCCTATGATGAGCACCTAATAATTATTTACACTTTACTTTGATAAGAGTTTAATATTTTCTCAAATCAAGCTATTAATTACTACTTGACACATGCAACTTTGTCCATGTTCTGTATGATATTAACAATATACATATTTTATGTTCAGCGAAGAAACCATAATTGTGGTAATTAACATGATGTTAATTACCACAATTATTTTATACACCAAGAGTCTTCTTTTACGGTGTCGCAAACTTATTCGGTTCTCTGCAACTGTGTCTAATCTTAAAGACAAATTTTATTATTTATGGCGTTAATATTCAACAACGTTATCTATTATTTTTCATATTATTATTGTTTTCATATTACAATTATTACAAAGATGTTAGCCTGAAATCCTGATGTTGTTTTGTAATTTTCGTTTTAATGTTTTATGTATTTTGGTTTTAAAATTGCGGCCAATGTTTAAATCACGACAAAGATTTTTTTATTTCACTTACGAAATGTATTGAATAAGAAATAAGGGTGATTGTAATTCTTAAGTATTTCATCAGAATGTCAAGACAAAAATGAATAGAGTGATTATCCAATATTCGGATTAAGTATTTGCTCAAGTTAGGTACAAAACAACGCGATTTAGGTACATTTTTGTTGTTTTGTGTAACATTGTTAATTATTATCTTGTAACAGTGATGAAGTAAAGAATTAAATTTAAATTAATAAAATAAACGATTTCTATATTTCATTTATCAACTAGTAAATTTTGTAATTTTATCAACATTTATAATCTATCTTGATTGCAAATGTGGTAATGGCAACATTAAAACACGATTGATGGAAGAAAATGGCGGTTGAGGCTATCTCAATAAATATGTTGAGCTGTTTATCGATTTTGTCTTATAAAATTATTGCAAAATGTAGTTGTTTTACATTACTGATCTAAGTGAAGTGAACTGCTTTATGGACTTTCTTAGTGTGAAAGTTAATATTAGGAATTATGTAAGAACAAAGACAAACGTGTACTATCAATGAGTGGAACAGCTATCCAAATGCATAAAAATGGGAGACTCCCATTTGCTATTGATATGGATAATAACATTGTTGATACGTTTATCGATGCAAAATGAAAATTTTGAATGCCCTCAAAAATGCGCTTGTCTGGAAAAATACGTGGATTGTTCAATGAAAGGCTTGATTGCTGTGCCAAGAATTCCTAAGTGGGTGGAACAATTGGACTTAAGTAACAATAAATTGAACGAGAATGTAATAATAGGTTTCGATAAGTTATTGGCGTTGAAGATTTTAAAACTGGATAAAAATGCGTTGCACCATATACCAAACCTCCTCGAAACAGTCGATCTGCAGGAAGTGAGTCTGAACAGAAATAACATCGGCTCAATTGACGCGGGACGTTTTCCTGCTAATAGTTCCATTAGGAGGTTGAGTATGAATAGCAATCATATCCGATTAATTAACGAAGGCGGACTGAATAATTTGACTAACTTGGTGGAATTAAAATTGAACAGAAATGAAATAGCATCATTACCTAACCACCTATTTAAATATCAGTCGAATTTAAAAACATTAGAAATCAATCATAATAAGCTGCATGTTATCAACGCTCTACTTTTCCAAGGATTATCTAGCCTAACTACATTAAAAATGAAGTATAACAACATAGATAACATCATGGATGGTGCATTTTTTGGATTTAAATCTGTGAATTTATTACAGCTGGATCACAATAGAATAACAAGCATTTCTAAGGGCTGGATGTATGGACTTGAGTCATTGACAACATTGTCTTTATCAAACAATTTAATATCTCAAATTGATTTTGGTAGCTGGGAACTATGTACGAATTTAGAAGTTTTGGATTTGTCACATAACTATATAACTGAAATTGAAGGACGTACATTTCAACATTTGGTCAATCTACATACTCTTAATTTGAGCTTCAATAACATTGCCTCCATTTCACAGGAAGCATTTAGTCACATGGTACAATTGCAAGCACTATTTTTAAACAACAACAAAGTATCATGGACTGTGGAAGATATGTCAGGACCATTTTCAAAACTTCAAAACTTGATCACCTTTAACCTATCCTCAAATCACATTAGATCCATAAACTCTAGGGCATTTGAAGGATTAAATAATCTTGTAGAACTAGATTTGAAAGGAAATAATATTACATCAATTCAACAGCATGCATTCGAATCATTGACCAAGATACAAAAGTTACATTTGAATTCATCATCTCTTTTGTGTGATTGTAACCTATTGTGGATAATTAGGTGGATTCGTGACAAAGGGGAGCAGAATCATGTAACTGCAACATGTGCCTATCCATCTGAAGTAAGAGGTGTTGTTATATCAAAATTGAGGGAAGACAACTGTGGTGATTCCCCAAAACCTAAGATAGTTGAACATCCAAAAACTCATCTTGCCATCAAAAGTCAATCTGCAAATTTAATATGTTCGGCAACATCAAATCCTTACAGCAACATGACTTTCTTGTGGAAGAAAAACAATGGCAATGTTAGTAATCCCATGGTGTATGAGAATATAACACAGACCCATCGCGGCCATCCTCAAGCAACATCGGTTTTAGTAATACCAAATGTAACTCATGCAGATTCTGGAAAATATCAATGTGTTGTAAGTAATAAGTTTGGTACTACATACTCTTCAAAGGCGAAGGTAAACATTGTTACATTTCCACGTTTCACAAAGACCCCCACCAATGTCACAGTAAAAACTGGAGAGACAGTAACATTGAATTGTGCTGCTGTTGGAGACCCACCACCGGAAATTTCATGGAAGAAAGATGGTGGCAATGATTTTCCAGCAGCAAGAGAAAGGCGTATGAATGTAATGCCAACAGATCATTTGTTTTTCATTGTAAATGCAAAAACTACAGATATGGGTATATACAGCTGTGCAGCGAAAAATCCAGCTGGCACAATTATATCTAATGCTACCTTGACAGTTTTACAAGAACCTTCATTTATTAGAGTAATGGAAAATAAAGAAGTTACAAGTGGAGATTCCGTTGTCCTGCAATGTATGATATCTGGATCACCAAAACCAGTTCTGAAGTGGCTAAAAGACGGAGCACCTATCATACACAGTGATCGACATTATTTTACTGCCAATGATCAGCTTCTTATTATAATTGAAGTAGAGTCAAGTGATACAGGTAGATATGAATGTGAGATTACTAATGAACTGGGTACAAAGAAGGATATGATAGAATTACAGGTACTGCCTCCTATAGCTATCAAGGTGAATGAAGAAAATATGACAGGTATTATTATCATAACAGTTGTGTGCTGTGCAGTAGGAACATCCATTATTTGGGTGGTGATTATATATCATACCCGTAGACGCATGGCTAGTGCTGTGCATACTTATCCCACCGAGAGTATGAAAATGACACGAATTGTGCATACTGATAGTGATTCTCCACAAATGTTTCCAGACAATATATCTGAGCATTCATCGTGCAAAGATAGTGGAACGGGTGATTCAGCTAAACAAACAAGTTTTGATGGAGTGCCTATGGACAGAAATGAGCAAGTGCATTTTGAGACTGTTTGTCATAGTTATTCTCCAGTGCCAGAAGCAAATAAGCTTCTTCCTTCTTCATTCAAACCATCGATTCAAGTGAGTGTCAACACATGTGTTACACCTGCTACTTATAGTTTTTCTAGTCACAATAGTAATGTGTAACAAACATAGAAATAAGACAAAAACTGTATTTGTTATTCCCATTACATTTTCACTAATTGACCTGTTTGATGGTCATGTACAATAATGTACTTGTGCATTTTATATAATGTGCTTATTTATGTCTTTTTTATAAACGGCCAATTGGTGAAAAAGTTCTGGACATACACATTTTAACATGATTGCTTAGTACAAAATGTAACAAACTTGCCAGTATTGGTTTGATATAAAAGACTGAATGTCATTTATGTGTATGATCATTCTTAATTTCTAATATTTATAGGCAATAAACATTTAATAAGGGATAGAAATGAATCCATTATTAGTGTTACTTTTATGACTGTTTTCTAGAATTTAATATGTTGTGATCTTACTGGTAGCTACTTTATTTAAAACCATGAGATTAAAAGAAAATCTTTGAATGCAAGAAATGACATTTTCCTTAAATTCATTTCTACATAATAAAAAAACATTGTACTAATAAATTATAGACTTGAATATTTAACAGTAAAGATAAATTAAATAATTTTAGCTGTGTTTGTATATGAGTGGAGTGAGACTATGTAGATTTTGGGCACAAATATTAGTACATAGTGGGGATGCCCTTGTCTTATGGAAAAAAACACAGGCTTCTCAACATGTTACATAATGCAATTTGCAATGATGAATCCATATTTTGCAGTGTATTAGTTGTAATATCTATAACTGTGTTGCTCAGTTTTTATAGGATGCAATTGTATATACAAAATACTCTTAAACTGTTCATTTGTTGAATTTGGTAATTTAAAATTAAGAATATTTCCATACGTGCAAGGAGCAAATTAAGGAGTATACGGGTTACAGCTAATGTAAATAAAAACAAGTAATAATAATTATTACTATGAAAACAAATAATTATTCCTGTTAAAAAATTCTATTCAGCACACAATGTAAACATACTTATTATATGTATGTATACAATAACATTAATTGTTCAAAAATATTTTAAGTACTGGTAGCTAATATAAAACAAAGTGATAGTAAAATTACTTGTAATTGTTGTTAAAAAGGCTTTCTTATATATCGGCAAGTAAAAAGCAGTTTTTTTATAGAAATATACAATGTTAAATGATAATACTTTGTACTTTTCATAAACTATTAGTAGGTTTGTATGAAGGTTTTTCCCAGCATTATAATATAGTCTATATATTAGAAATATGGTATTATAGCTACTTGTAATAGCATCTTCACTCATAATTGAATCCGAGTATTGCGCTTTATGTCCAAAAATAGTAGTTCATCTATTATAAATATGTAATAATTAGGATATGGAGTTTATGTATATCTATAAAGCATTTGAAAAGCTTGAATTCCAAAATAGTCTAGAATGTTAGACTTGCGCCGTTGACTTGTTAGCTGTGGTAGGGATTTTTTAATATTAATGTTAGGCTAAGGACTAAACCAAGGAATTCCGCTCACGAAATATAACGAGTTCATGTTTGCACTCGTTTTCACCAGCAAATCTGGTGGACATTGACGGAATTTACTAGGTTACAAAAATCTACCCATTGAAGAATTAACAATCTAGTGATGTGTTAGTTTAGAAAATTAGCTTATAAGACATAGTACATCTAAGTTAACTAAGCATATTACGATTACAGCATTTTTAAGTGAATGAGACAGTACTATTATTATATATTTTTGAACAAGTTGAATCTATATAGATTTTGCTAAATAACTACATAGATGCAATTTTTTTACTATCGTGTATATTAATTTCAGGCCATGCTGAAAAATATGACTGTTCTGTGAACATATTACTTTATTATAACTTTGTTTTGTATTGTTTACGTGTACGATGTAGGGTTACTATTATTTATACTTAATAGATTAAATTCATCTTAAAATATACCTGACTTTTTTTTATTCTTCTTCCACTCTTTCCTCTTAAAAATTTTAAAAGCACATGTAGAATAATAAATTGTAATATTTTTATTATAGCCGGGTTATGGACAACCGGGATATGGAGGGCAACCGCCACCCGGTCAACTAGAAATTGGACATGGCCCTTACCCGTCGATTGGAGCCGGAGGAAGTATAACACCTCAAGTACAGCAATGGTTTTACGCAGTAGATAAAGATAGGTCTGGTTTTATAACCTCGGAAGAGTTGAAAGCGGCTTTGGTAAATGCTCAAGGGCAAACATTCTCCGCAACGGCATGTAATTTGATGATCGGTAAGTGCCCCAAATAAAACGCTTAGAAAATGTTAAATCTCTAGATATTTGGTACTCGATTCTAGAGATATAAAATTTCTTTCAATGACAAGTACCTACCCCTCATTTGACAAAGTAAAGAGCGTTTTAAGATTTGAATATCACTTCTTTAACGCTGAAGGAAAACACTACGGGAAAACTAATACTATGATGTATTCTCCATATTATGTGGAGTGACGATATACGCAAAGTGCATTTTTATGCAACATGCAACGAGGCATTTTTTTTTAACTATAACTAATGTACGTATACTTGCGACTTTTACAATTACTTTAGTCACTTCTAGAGTATTCCAGGTTATGCTAGGTTTCTGTTGCAAGTCCTAGATAACAAGTATGTTGGCCCTGGAAAAATATGTATGTCCGGAGCAGTTGCCTACTTGTCGCTTCTACAACTCGTGAAGGCGGATTGATCACAGTTTTAAGCCTTTTGATGTGCCTTCACGCCATCCGAACGATCAGCCTTTTTTTATAATTATTCAAGAGGGATACTCTACCAGACGTACCAACCCATAATTACCAACATACATATTATTTTTTCAAAATTTCAAATGGTCTAAAGTTCCTTCTCAACATTTGTCACCAGATCTTGAGCCATAAACAAATCCATATATAATAGATAATTCTTAAACAATATAATAGATAATTCTTAAACGATTTAAGTTTACTATGCTCTATTTTTGTATAATAAAATTATGTATGAGCATAGAACTGTAATGTATGTTGTTGCACAGGTATGTTCGATAAAGATCGTTCGGGGCACATAAATCTGGAAGAGTTTGACAAACTATACACGTATATAAATCAATGGCTTGCTGTATTTAAAACATACGATACGGACCAATCTGGGCACATAGACGAACAAGAGCTATCTAAAGGTAGGTAACGCACCTCCCGGTATTCAATTGGTAGTGTGTGGTAATAGTGAAACTGTATTGATTTTGTATTTTTCTTCTTTAAAACTACATTCGTAATAACTCAGTAGAAATAACCTAAGAAAAGCATTAATTTTGTTTCTATGTAATTACGAGAATATTGTCATTTATTGAAAACGATTTTGTGGTTAGGTCTTTAAATATTTTGAGTAACTAAACAAATTTGTTATAAATTTTGATGGCATAAAATGCTTGCATTGCCAGTTGAGTTTTGAATTTAAAACAAGCGTGATGTTACGTTTTTTTTTGTAGTAAAGAAATTTGACATTATGGTGGTAAATTTCTTATAGTAACTAACATCTTTTATTGATTCTATTCTTCCAGCATTAACACAAATGGGCTTCAGGTTTTCGCCGGAGTTCATAAATTTCTTGACCAAGAGAGCCGACCCTCAAGGCGGAAAAGTATCGGTGGATCAATTTATAGTTCTCTGTGTGCAAATCCAGCGTTTTACTGAAGCCTTCAGAGTCCGAGACACGCAACAAAACGGAACTGTAACTATTGCATTTGAAGACTTTCTCAATATTGCACTGAGCTGCTCTGTGTAGAATATTCTTTGACATTACTACTAGTGCCTTGACTATTTCAAAGGAATGCCTTGCTTTGATTAGGATGTTCTTGATACAAGCATAGTACCTACTTGTTTAATTTGAGTAAACTTGTCCAGTTAGTGCCTGAACGTAGTTCTAATAACAGGTCACACATGCATTTATTACAAGCACACCACTAATTAAAAACATACCTTCATAAAGTATGTATGTAGTAAAATGACCATTACCATGTTATTATATTTTCTCTGTCAGCAGTGAAAATAGAAATAATAAACTGGCTTGATTAAGCACTTTAATTATTTTTGAAATGTTATGTGCAACCATAAGTGTTATGGTGTTACCCCACTAAGATTGTTTGGAAGAATCCATAAGGTCACAACAAGTTCTTCTTCTTTCCGAGTGTCCTAATCACATTTGGTTTAAAATCTATTTCACATAGAAATAAGTTCACATATGTGAGCTTCTGCTCGGTAATATATCAGTATCAAATTTTGTTTTTCTTAATTAATGCTTGTCTATAAGATTTTACATGCTGTAGTGCAATTGCAAATAATAATTTATGCAAGTTAAAAATGATCTGAGAAGCAATGGATTCTATTGTAATTTTTATTACATTTTGTTTGCACATTTCAATGTGGCAAAATCTTAGAACCAATCCTATTATATGGGAAATATTTATGTAAATAAAAGTCTTAATTTGCAAATATGTATGTTGTTTTATTTTTATTCATAAACATAATTCATATTCCTCTAAAAGTCTATTGAATTACCTGTAAAAAAATTAAATCAAAAGTAAATTCAATGTAGTTTTTAATATAAAAGATTTAATAAAACTTATTGTAAAAAAATGATTTAAGTGTACTATTAAATTCAATTTCAAATTAACATATTTTTCTCCAACAAACAATTCACAAATGTCTGTGTTCTGAATAAAAGTGTGAGGATTAAAGTATACTTATTACTTACTAGCTTCACTTCTTTTTCTTAATGCTTCTGTTTTTTCCAAAGAACACACAAAATCATAGAAAACAGCAACAGATGATTCCATGTGGTTTTTACCATCAACCTTTTTATTTGCAGGGTCTAATAAAGTATCAATTGTTGGTATTTCTTCTAGCTTTATATTTTTTACTTCATCAGGTTTGAAAACAATTGAAACTTTGCCTGTCTTAGGATGGATACTGAATGGAGATTTCAGCAGATGGTTAAATCCCTTAGTGACATTCAAATCCAATCTGGGATAGCAGTATTGTATTTTTATCTCTTCTATTAAGTACTTCCATTTTAGTACACCATTCTGAAAATCAGAATCTATATATTAATACGTGAAGCAAAACCTTTGCACCCCTTTTTACGAAAATTGCATGGACGGAGGAGTATGAAATATGGCATATTATGTATAGTTTATATAAAGAAAGAATGCCGAATGCTAAAATGTATGTGTAATATGTATTAACTACAAATACCTTAAATTGAATTAACTAAACCATTTATTATTTACGTTCCCATTGTCAATCTCAGACGTGAGAAGGATGGTTGTCGTTATATAGCACAGGAAAGATTTGTCTAAGCATAGTCTGACATTAGAACCTAGCCAACGCAAAAACAAATTTTTTTATGATTTACGTTCGAATTTCGATCGCTGGGCCACAAGTATAAATAAATATATATTTTGCAATTGTTTCTGTCATGTATGTTACAATAATAATCCCTGTGAAATTATAAAGAACAATTTTCAACAACAATGAATTTCTGCATAATTAGTTTATAATTAAGTAATGTAGAAGAAGCATCAGGACAGTCACGAAAATAATATTTCTTACTTGGTCTATGCCATACATAAACCAGGCATAATGATATTATATTACAATAATAGTAATAAGTATTACTACTAATTCTATTCATATTGTAGTTCACCCTATGATTGAACTAACTACCATCAATGCAGCTATGTATATGACTACCAAATTTTCTGTATTAAATTACACCATATCAATGGAATTTCACATACTTCTTTGCAAAACTGGTCATAAATATCAACAAATGTCTCCCATCTTTCCATAGAAGACTCTTGAAGTTTTCCCAAAGCTTTTTCTACTTGGTTTTTAAGAGCTTCTTCAGGTATCAAACTCAAAAATTGTTTCAATCCATCTGGGGTTGACATAAACTGTTGGTCTTCTAAAACTTCATTAAAGTACCTGTTTATAATGTTTACAGCTCTGCTGCAAAGTATTTTATTGTTTTATTAAAATACATCACATATTGTCATTGATTTTAGGTTTTGTCATTATTTTAATAACAAATATATTGGCTTTTGAATATATTTTTAGTATATTATTTTCAATTAGAGCTAATGGACATTAACACTGTTAATTAATTACGATAACCAACATGAATTAATA
>DWME01009269.1:0-11044 GCA_018244795.1 Parelbella ahira ahira | reverse complement strand
AATATCTAGATGCAAACAATAAAATACATAAGCACATTTTTATATATAAATAAAAAAATTAACAATAAACATCGTCTTTACTGAATAAGCTTCATAATAAAACACCAAACAATTAACAAAACTTGTTTTACAGTGTGTGTGTGAATGTGTGTGCATCTGTAGGTGAGTGCGTGTGTTTAACAAACATGTCACGAAAGTGCGTATTGACGAATTGTCGCAGTTACACTTTCACTGGTCAACGAAGACTATGAAACCGAACGTACGTCATAATTTAATATGACATCTAATGCAATATTAACACGTGCACGAGGTAATAACGTGCAAGTTTCAGTCTCGGCTTTAGAGTGAGATCGTAACAACCATCTGCCATTGACAGCTCTCTGTTTTGCATTTCTATCACGATGGTAATACTTAATAATGTAAAATTTAGGAACATGGTACACCATTGCACCCCAAACACGTGACATCCTTTGTAACGGTAAAAGCAGATAAATAACATAATTATAGAAATTTCTAAGTTCATATGTATTTATATACATAACTTTACCCTCAGAAACGAAGTAAATAATTGTGCTGCATTTAATACTAGTCACACAAATTTGTCCTGATTGGAAATCGAATCTAGAACTCCCGATTCAGTAGTGAACGTCATTAGAACTAACCAGCTAGACAAGGTTGGTTGTGAGTTTGTTTTGCTTAGAAACAATTTCGTTCTTACAAACACTTGAAATCGACACATTTTATTTAAATTAAAGTAACAATAGTTAATTGTGAGTAATAAAATATTACTTATTGCAAAAGAAAACATCGAGTTTATAAAACACCTTTCAATACAACACTGTATATTTGTTACACCTTACGAGATACACAGAGAGTACCAAATATATCTATCCTTGCAGACCTGACGTGCTTCTACATTCATCACTCTTCATCTCAATGATCCCTTAACCCATAAAAATTCTAAATAATACATAACATCACGCCTGTAATCCCCGAAGGGGTAGACAGAGGGACAGACAGAGAATATTCTTGACGATGACGAACTTAAATATACAATACATAAACATACAACCGCGACCATCTGTCCACTTTCACTGGTCAACGACCCGTCCGTCAGGCACTCAGGAGAGCCGAATATATGCGTCAGCCGGATGCTGGAGAAAGGCTGGCTTACTTATGCTACAGCTCGCTAAATAGATAAACAACGTATTTGTGTATGTCATAAGTGAAATGAGGAAAATTAATATCATTATATTTCACGCCAGGTCGCTTCCAGGGAAGGCAGAACGCACCAAGCAAGATCTAAATACCCACAAAAACCTAAACACGGATTCAAAACTTGTCGTCGAATTCAAAACGATGTCGGCAAATAAGTCAAAATTAGGGTGCGCTTGAAGAAATGCGTTCATACTGGTATATGTTGGAGGTATGCAGGAGTTACGGAGTGCGACTCTGCGGCTGAGAGGAACTATAAGCAGTTGGTGTTTACTACGACGAATGTAGTTAAAAAAGCATAAAATTTGGCTGACGCATCATCAAGGTCGGGAGCATTGGTCATACCTCGAAAGACTCTGCAGGCCGATCAGTTGATCATTCGCTCTCTGACTTCTCAAAGAATTAATTTGAGGCATCCCAGGAAGAGTGCTGTTGGATACATAAAAGTGTGTTAGCAGCGCAAATTTGCCAACCATATTTTTATGGGCCCTAAGAAATGCTTAAATAGCAAACTAAAGGTTGTACAAGATTCTTCTCAGTTACCCCGTAAAAGTCGCCGGTAACGACTCGATATAAATATAAAATATTATTTCGCACATTGTAATTACACGTTGCTCTGATCCTGTTTCGTCAATGGAACCAATCGCAACGTATAACAAGTTATCAGTAAAGTAAATACTTGCACACCGCTATGTACAATTACTGTGCAATCTCCACTCTTGTTTCGGCGGCGACACTGAAACTGGCTGCCTGAAGTATTTCGAAATGACCGATCGACGTACCAGTGTGATTTTTATATATTATATGTATAATGTATATACATGTGTCAGCAAAGCCCTTTAAAAACGATGCCATTCACATCTATGCATGTCTAAGACATTTAATAGATTAGATTTGTGAAATATACACGTTTTAGCACGTAACTACCTCACCTTATCTTAATCTGACGCGCTCGAGAATTGTTGATGATCAATTTTTTTTTACTAATCTGATCCTTTATCCTGAACGGGCGACCATATATAGAAGGCTCATATTCGGTGGGAATACTTAATAGGGTACAAGGTATCTCCCTGTATATTAATCTGCCACTCTTTAGTGAATACCGAAATCCCCTCTTGGGCTCCCCTACTATAATGTAGATTAGTTCATAGAACTTATATACATGTAAAACGTAACATCACGCCTGTAATCACTGAACGGGTAGGTAGAGGAGTGCAGTACACTCTCACGTTTCACCAGTTACGTATATAACACTTATTCCATGGGTTAGGTGGTGAGCCTTTTGTCATACATTGAGTCCAGTTCCAGTCACTATTAGAAATTCTAAATTAGAAAAATACAATATCACCCGACCCGGCATTTCAACCCAGTAACTACCTCCCGATCTACAGTCGCGCTTGCAAGCACTCGACAAACGAGACCATCAACTTATATGTAACGTCTTATATTATTTTTCTTTTATATTATGTATTCTTAAATACATTCCCAAGAGGCGTGGCTGCCTGTAATTGAAAGGAGTCTAATCAGTCATATGTGTAATATTGTACAATAGCATAGTGAAACATTTCCTTAGCAATCTGACTGAGGGTGAAGACTGAGAATACTCTGCCACTATTAACCTCTTGGAGAGGCTTTTGGAGAAGTTTTTCCAGACGTGCCCGAAAAATAATAACTAAACTAGATAGGAGTAAAAACGGAATCCGTGCTCCAGTAAGCATACTGAGATCTCATCTTGAATTTGAGCAATGCTTTGACCGCATCCGTTATATCATGAATCATTATTAAAACATTATTGTGCAACGTAAAACCCACGTTAGTCAGAATTTTTAAAACATCGAGAAAGTGGTAAGCAAGCAAACTCTTGCCAACAGTAATGGCTACCCGCAAAATTATATTTAAATGAACAAGTTAAAATAACGTTTTTTGTGCCAATTAACGTTCGAAATCGTTATTAACTAATAACAGTAATCCAAAAGCGTTGCTAGCCATACTGTAACAGAGCTTATTAACTTTGGATTTAAGCATAAGTTTTGTCTTATTCTGTATAGTTCTAGAACGTTTCTATTTCTGTCCCTCTTCCTCTATTTCATGGTTGTGATCTTTTTTATATAAACGTATTTTTATTCAGACAAAATCAACAAATTCACGTAATGCCAGAAATATAAACTGAACACACAATGAAGATTGTATCCGTCAGCTGATTCCATTACAGCAATTTGCGATGAAAAAACATTTCATTTGTCAACTGGTTTCCAGACAAAATCGTAACGTCAAATTGCCGTAAAATGACCACATTTCCATTGTTTATTATTCTGGCGGAAAAGTTGATCCGTGAAATCGAAGTGTTGCAAGCATATGTGTTTAATGTTCCACAAATGGTAAGTGGAGTTAATGTTGCCATACGTAAAACAGTAAGAAATTATTTGTTTTTTTATGTAAAGGTTGTTAAGGTGCAACCATGCATCGGTCAACTCAAAGTAGACCCGCCCACCACCTGATGGACAGATAACAGTCGGAGCCGCGGAGAACCGGTGGATTTAAAAGCCAAGAACCATGACAGAATCCATATAACCCAAAATCTTACATACCTTTCCAAGCTTCTCTTATAAACCTAAAAAACATGCATGAACATGAGATCACTATCATTCTACTTTCTCCCATAAATATTTTACTGTCTAAATTCACAACTGAATCCTCGATTATATGATATACCAGTTTAAGTTACGTATGTTTTACCGGGACACCTTAGCTAGTTTTGGGACCTGTTCAATGTCCTTTATCTTAAGTTCTGCCACATGCACATGTTAGCAGATTGATCATCGTGCAAATTTGTGGTTATCATAACCACGAAACGTTTATAAGGTACCAAAACGGAATACTTTACGTAAGCGTACCAAAGGTAATTGTATTCAGTTACAAATTAATTAGCACTTTGTGAATTTTCTCGACCTAAAAAGTCAGAAATTCCTGAGAAAATTTTCCAGTGCAACCTATTGTACGAATTCAAATATAAATTTGCCATTTATTTCCCGACCTACAACATGTTCCCAAATTAAGTAAGGAGCATATTCCCAATCCCAATTTCAATCATTCACGATCCACTTTCACTATTATAAAACCAGCATATCTAACATAGAATTTAAAATTCGTATCCATGAAGACAGAATTGGCACTCTTCTATTATATAAAGCCAGGCGAAATCTTTGCAAGTTTCACATTAAGCACTTTAATGATAATTTTTAAATGTTCCTTGATGTCTTCTCACGGTTTCTTTTGATGTCTCGATTTTATGTATAATGATTATGGTTAATTTAACTGTTACATTAATTCGTGTAATAAAATGTTATTGTTCATCAAGTCGTGTAAAAGGTTTCATTTTAACGGCCCCATGGAGAATTGTTTATCAACCGTCTTCTCGTATTTTAATTGTGCCTTCCATTTGGTTTTTGAAACCACATGCATTTACATACATATTATGTGTACAGGTAGTTTACAAGTACAAGTTGTAGCACAAGTTTACAAGTATAAATAGTGTTGTATATACTCTTTATCATTGTTAATGAAAGCTGATAGAGTAAGTATATAAAGAGTTTCAACTTAGTAACCAATTTAAGAAAAATATATACAACGTGAAGACGACGTTATTCTAAATCTGATATCACGATGTCTAGACACTATACATAACATAGATACACACATACATAGATATAACTAGATATAACTTAAAAACAATTTATTTCCAGTATGTATCTGTAACAATCACTACAAAGTAACTCTAGTATATAGTTTATGAAATTACCACACAATTACTTTATTAAATTATAATATACATTGAAACAAGCTTTCCAAATCATCCTTATTTTGAATATATTTACCAACAGAGCGTAGAACACGCCGTGTTTTGAATCTTAAATGTCGCTCTAGCAAATATTTAACTGTGAGATATTTTTATGAACTTAAATATAAAAAGTACATTTAATTTAATTATCCAAACGCAAGAGTGGGAAAAGTTGCTTTTAAGTATCATCGAGGCTTATTCTCATCGTAGCTATGTTAAAATATTTCCACTAAACTTTAGATAGCTTTTATGGTTGAGTAAAACTTCTATAGAATTAAAAAAAAAATCTCTACACTATGTTAAATACTATCAGCATATGGCAAGTACCAGAAAACAATATTCTACATCAAATATTCCTCATACAAAATTCGAGAAATAATAGTAGATATTATAAGGAACACGGCCTTTAATTAAAAATTGATAAAACATATAGCCAAGACTAAGTAAAACATTACAACTTAAGGTATCATTGGCCTAGTTGGCGACATACTCGTACAGTTGGACAATGCACGCGACCGAAATATACGTATGTAAGCTATTGGTTACTATTGTTAATCTATGACCACAGTAGGGCATGTTGATATTATGCCAAATGATCAATGTTTTATGCAACAAGGACACCAGAACATTGTTTGATTGAACATTGAACTTTTACCACTTAACTGACGGGTCATAGAATTGTCTATTTAACGTGTGACTGCCTGCGGACCAATGCCGCACCTTTCTCTGACTCGAAGCGGATTTCGTAGCATTTTGCGTATGGAAGGTTGCGGGTTCCCGCGCTTTTGTTTTTCGAGGTTTTCCAAGAGCTTGGTGGCTATGTCGAAATCACCGTAATGAGTGGATTTAAGCCAAACGCAAAATAAATTTTACCGGAAGTTACTAGCATATGATTCGCTTATATTAAATAATTGATATACTTTCTGACATTATAAGTCTCTCTATGTGGACTATGCGGACAGTGTCCAGGCAGGTCACGCTAACAATCAACCAGCTCCGGGCTAAGTTGACTCTTACGGCACCATGGTATCCCGCTATACCGATTTTTTCTTTCTCCACTCCGATACTGATATCGCAGGTCTGGACATCTTCGTGGCGCAGCTTTCATATTTTGTTTTATCTTTCAAATTGTTATAGAATGTTATTTATGCTAAAAAGAGAGCTACATTTTCTTTTTATACTTGCTACATTCCTATTCCTGATCAATAGGTCCCGATTTCAACCACCGTGACGGGATATACAACGAAACGTCCATATTAAAACGTAAAGTAGCTCATATAATATCGTTTTCCCTTATAATGTTACGTTGCGTTTTCTTTCGACAAGAAACGTGGTACGTACGGACAGGAGGTAGGAATAAAATATCTGACCATCTCTAAACATATCTCCACTGAGTCACTTTCGTTTTCATGGAAAAGTCCGGTTTAATAGACGTGACACGAGACAATATACTTGAAACGGCATTACATAGACCTAGGAGTACGATGGTGACATATGATAAATTAAGAAAAGGCTATCAAGAAAAAACTTGCTCATGTACGCAAAATAACGTTTTATTGCCAAAAATGTCCTTTTTATTTATTTAAGAAAAAGTTCTAAGTTCACAAGCATTCATTTAAGAATAGATATTAAATTAATAACGATGTATTTCAATAAAGAGTCGTAAATTCAAATGAGCATATTTCAAAAAATAGTGCTGAATTACTACGGATTTACATAATATTTTAGAAAAGAGTTTTAAATTCATAATCAAATACTTAAAATGAGTCCAAAATTCATGAGCATAACTTTTAACAAGTCACAAACATTTTTTAAAAAAGCACGTAGGTATTCCGGAAGAGTCCTAAATTCATGATATCGTATTTTAAAGGAGTCCAAAATTTACAAGTACATGTATAATTTTCTGAAGTAAGCAAAACACAATAGTGCAATGCTATGCAGCGATGCAATTCTCCTCTAATCGATTCGGTGTTCACTATGTATTATGAAAAATGTATACAATTACTTGTGTATGTACATTGACCTCATTTTCTAAGTGTGTGCAAAGAAATCTAATTGTACAAGCATCGTTCGCGTGTCTATAATAATATAGCACTGGTCAGCTAACGTTATTTACTGTAAAAATATATATAAGCATGTATTTTGTATTATTAATTTAAGAGTTTCGTGACTCAATTGTAAAATCACTACGATTGTGTCCTTCACACATTTTGTGTTAAAGGCTATTAACTATAAGGGTCATTTATTCTTATTCTCAATAGGCTCACCGCCTTTTCCATGGGACTTAAACGTAACTGGTGAAACGTGGGGGTGTACTACACTCCTCGGCCTACCCGTTCGGGGAATACACGCGTGATATGTTACGTCATTTATTCTTTTGTACCACCTTGAACTCCGAGGTACATGGGCGTAATCAACGCCTTATTGCATATTCTCCTAATCTGGGGTGTGTCGGAGACAACATGTGGTAGATGCATTATTTATTACCTAAGATAATAATAAAAGTATACGTAAATAATTATTATATGCGTACAACCCATTATATACATAGTATACCTTATATAAAATATATATAGGTATGTCAGAATGTTATAGTATATAAAAATAGTCAGTCTTCAAAACCAACACAAATACGTGTGTGAAGACTGATGAAAATAGAAGAACCATGTCATGTGTGTAAGGATGAAAGTATTTAGCACTCGATGGGATATACGCTATTAAGTTTTTTTAGACTACCGAGTCTAACAAACACTTCTATAGCGTATATAATTACATACCACCTACCGAGGTGGCGCTGCTATTTGTATCTCATAGAACCATTTTAATGACATTTTTGTGTACTTTCGCGTTAGTCCCTGCAAGGTTTGAATTCATAAATGAACCCGGTAGGTGGCGCTGTGTGTGTAGTTAGTGTGTCACTAAATTTAATTTTCTGAACACTTGACAACATGAAATAATTTTAAACGGTCCTTTCAATTTTTTTACACAAACGTGGATTCGTAATTATGGGATCTTAATATTAAAAAGTTTAATTTTTTTATTTAAATTAACATATTTACTGTAAACTGCTTTTCCGGGCAGGACGACGTATGCCGGGTCCGCCAGTTGGTAATAATTCTAACTAATTACACTGACGTTACAACGCAACGAACAAACAAATAGTACACCTTACGTTTCACCATTTCAATTACACAACTACCTACATTTTGAAGGAATTTCTCAAAGCAAAAGGCAGTATCAAAATCGTGTCCAATGGTTTCCTATAAGAAGGTTATTACTAATTATTAATGTCCCATTGACTTCTATAGGTTACTGATCTAATAGACGCAGTAAAGTATGTAATATGAACTAAATGTAGGATATTTTATGTAGTAATATGTAAAAAGAAAACGGGCGCAGGAAAACTAGGTTTAATGCCCTTGTTTATAACTTTTTTAAACATAGTCATTTAACCTCTCATATCTCAATATAGATTACTGTAATAAAACAATAAATTGACCTAGCAGCCAGTGAACCATATTGCTGAGCCGGAGGTCGCGATTTTGTTTCCCATCTGATCATTTCCCAAAAATATTTGTTTGGAGAACGCAACTACTTCTTGTAACGGTACATAAAAATAGTACTTACAGAAAATGCATACATTTTTATTTATGTAGTTTATCAGCCGTCTGCTTACCATAATATGTTGCTAAATGGCCGAGACTAAGTATCAACATGATTGACATGTATTTTTAATTAAAATAAAATTTATCTGGAAAGGGTAAAAGTAATAACATCTCTATTAAAGACGTGAAATTTAAATATTTATGTGAGAATGTGTGAGTACGTATGAGTGCGCAGCCTTAATTTTCAGCAAATTGTATTATCAAATAATACATTAATAAATACAAACAATAAATAAATAGAAGTTTTGTAATGATAAAGAATAAACTCCACAAGGACGTAATCATTGCTACAACGGACCTATGTCATATACATTTGACAGTAACGTCCATTATTTGAAAATAATTTCATTGTGTTACGGAACGTTGGATACATATTTTTAAGATTTATGTCTGAATATATTGTGTATTTCGTTTATTTCGGTATTTCGTTTCATTTTTAAATATATACTTTGATCATCCACAGAATGTGTGGTCGGTTGGTTTTATTAATTTTTTATACAAATTGTTAATAAAATATAATTATAAATTTTAACAGGCTTTCAAAGCTATTAAATGCATTTTTAGATATTTTATTTTTAAGTCTAATTTTATATATATATATCGTCGAAGTTAATAATAAGTAAAGCTCCAACAGCAGTTAAAATTCGACAGTGTTTCCTTAAATAGAAGACTATACTTTGTGCTATAATTTGACAGTAGGCTGTTTAAGTGTCTGTCATTGACAGTATGTACGTACATGATATAATAAACGAATTACTTGTAATTTATAAAATTATGGCTTTCTATTCCTCTCGTTTATGTAAAGGGTTAAATATATCAAATGTCACATTTCTTACTACGTGTAATATTCTTAAATAGAGCTCCCAAATTTTTGCTTATGCATCCCATACAATTATTTATTAATTATTTATTGTTGTAATCGTATTAAAATAGTGACTAATGGCGAAGTTACAAATATCAGTTATTGGCCACGTTGTCACTGCTATCACTGGGGTAATTTCGAATGCAAAAAGGGTCAGAGCGCATACAGAAAAAGGCAGTCTGACATACAAAAAGTGACCGACTAATATCTGTCGATTCCGCTGGGCCAAGCAAAAAACATAGACAATTATTATTAAATTTTTGTTAAATATCATTGTATACTAATGGCTCATAATAAGATAAAGCATTTTAGTAATTTAAGCATAGTTTTTAGTTTAACACGAACAATTTATGTAACAGGTTGAAATGAAAATATTTAGAAGTAAAAAAGGCTTAACATTTTACTCAGATAAAAATTAAAGTAGGCCGGAAAGAAAAACAAAAGTGTAATAAAACTTTGAAAGCTTATTATTATTTCGAATGGCAGCAATTAAGTAATATGAGCTCATTGACTTGCACCGGGCACAGATCCCGACTCCGAGCCTCCAAGCCACAACAGGAACATTAAATTGCCCACATGCCCAGCGTAGAGATTATGGACAAAGTGCCCCTTACAAGGAAAGACCTCAGCTACTCAGCAGTGAATTAAGACAGTGATGATAATTATTATCAAAGGTAAGTTTTTACACAACTTTATGACATATTTTTAATCTTCATACACATTACTAAAAGCGTGTACGCGCAAAGATCTGCGTGTACATGACAACACCAGCCGTAATGTCAATTGTGCCTAATATTGCACGCGAGTTTCTCAAAAGATCTTTTGTAATATCCAAATATTCGACGCCAATTACTTAACCTTGATTGTTATGCAAGCACCTGTCACACGTTACTTCCTTGCGCTTACTGTATGTCACAGCCCCAATTATGTATGTATGTCACAGTTGTCGAATGTATTTTTGTATTTTTTGTTACTTATATATGAAAAGTATGCAGACACGCACTTGGCCAGCGTGACAGACTATGGTCTTTATCGTTGTCGATCTAAGAGAGAATTTGTATTCATGTGGAACGAAACTGTAAAAGGTCGGAGCGGAGAAAAAATATATATGTATGTATACCAGGGTGTCGCAGCTGGCTCATCGAAAGGCGGTGCAAGAAGCCGTACTCTGCTATCCCCAACCCGCCAGCCCAGCTTGCGCCAGCAGCCAGCGTGAAATTGCTGATGTTGACAATACTTTTCTGCTACTTCTTCTATCTAGGTTCTATCTTCTATCCTCTATCTATCTATCTATCTCATGTCTGCTTCTGTCTAGGAAAGTATTACTTACATTCCGTGTGTTTTGTAAATTCACAAAAAAAACTCACAATGACTACTCTGCCGTCATAAGGAAAAAAGACGTATCTGACATTTTTATCGAAATTTAGTTAGATACATCTTCGGAATTAGCAGAAAAAGACGCAC
>DWME01009268.1:0-11044 GCA_018244795.1 Parelbella ahira ahira | reverse complement strand
ACAGAATAGCCCGAGTTATTATTATTCATTATCATCGTCATTAACAGCCTCTTCCCGTCCATTGCTGGACATAGCCCTCTCCAATAGCACGCCACTGCGCTCGATCTTCAGCTCTTCGGATCCAACCACTGCCAGCCATTTTGCGAATATCGTCACTCCACCTATTAGTATTAGTTGTTATTATATAATTAGTCAAGCTCCAGTTTCAACTTCAGAAAAATCGGAAGTAGACTTGCTTTCACACGAGCTCCTCGATTTGACAATTTATGTTGTACTTATAATATGTAGCTTAACTGAAATAAAATTAAATAACGACACCAACGAGATAAGCAATTCGAACCGGCGTATCAAGTTGGCACTGACAACTCTAGAAGCCACGACGGTGCTTATAAATAAGCGTGCCCCAAGGTGCGTCAGGTCATTTTTCGATTACAACTTTTAAATTACACAATCAAGACGCCCAGAATAAGTTGCAAGACAAATTTATAAGAACCGGGAAGATTATTGCAAAATGAGTGGCTGTGGAGTTCCCTGTTTTCCAGCCGTGGCTCAGCCTCAAGTGTGTGGCTCTCCGTATATCTACCACAGCAGCGCTCCACCAGCTCCGAGAACCTGTCCAGTCAATCCTTGCATCAACATCTACAGCTGTCACACAAATAATGTAAAATGGACAAGGTACATAACGGAAGACGAAAATTCTTTCGTCGTCCAATAATGTAACTTACGTTGTTAAATTAAATGTTTTAATCATATTCTGTTGTTCAGTCGTTTCACTTCTGACTTATCAGAAATATTTAAATATATGTATATAGTGAGAATGCTTTCGTTGAGAGCATTCTAAGTTTACTGACAATTTTTACTAATTCGACTGACACTAACAGTCCTATTGGAGATTGGTTACAGGTTTCTGCGACAGCAATTCCGAGATGTATTTATTGAAAACTTTTTTATCTAATGCACTTTTCTAACACGACACACAAAATTTCTTATTTCATCAGCAATGTTTGTTCCTTTAATTTAAAAGTTTAATAATATACGAATTTCCCTCTGCAGTGATAAGGGTTGTTAAGTGTAGTAAATATTATTATTTGATTTCTTTCACGTTTTACCTTCCTAATATAGAACTAATCTGATTTAAAATACACTTGTTATAATTCCTTGATCATAATACATTTATTCAAAAGGTTTGGCACTCAAAACTAAAATTACAGATAAATTGAAGTACATCTTAGACGCCATTAAGGACTTCAATCTTCGTTACCGAAGTGGCACATCCACGGAGTAGACGCACCCTGATTGAGGTCCCTATAAAGGAAAAATTTTAATTATTTTAGAGATGTTTGCATTTAATTATTTTCCTGATTCTATCTAATACCACTACATTTGGAATTAAACTGTGTTATTATGTAAATAAGCAAGAAAATACTCACTTGTTTCACATAATTCGATACAGTATACCGCACGTTAGGGTTACGTCGCGTGAAGCACTCTGCCGGTAGCCCTGACGGTCTGTTTGCGAACACACTATCGTGGACTATCAGCGGTCGGCGGCGGGTCACGGGATCAAGTTCGCAGTCGGGACAGCAGCTGCGGCAGACTGGCAGGCAAGGATATGGAGCTGGCGGTGGTCTCGGGCAAATAGGTCGTTGTTTCGGCAGAATTGGTGGCGGGCATTGTGGGTTGCAGCACGGTAGAACCGGTTGGTAGCACGGCGTGGGTTCTGGACATGGACATACCTGTAACAAAGTTGTGTAGCGTTCATTTACCAATGACTTGGGACAAAATAAGAAAATTAATTAGTAATCACCTACTAAACAGGAGATTTTAACATTTAGTTACGATATTTATTTTTAGTTTAGTTATTTTGTGTGTGCGTGTGTGTATTTACTAAATACCGGAGGAGGATCGCATGGTTCTGGTGGTGGACAGCACGGCAAAACCGGCGGGCAGCAGACGGGTCTTGGAGGAGGATAAGGTGGAGGCTCACACGGTGGGGCTCTCCGTGGTCTGCACGGTGGGAGGATTGGAACGATGGGCGGAACTAAATCCGGAATGACCGGCGCTGGACATTGGCGGAATACTGGTTTGCAGTTGCATGGCGGACACGGGGTGCATGGGGTTGGTGGTGGACAGCACGGCTGGCAGCACGGTGGCGGCGGTGGACAGGAGTAGTTACATGGACCCGTTCCACATGGAATTATAGGTGGGCATGTTGGACAGAAACACGTCGAACACATTGCAGCAGGTATTAATTTTTTAATTAGAGTCAGGTATTAAGTTGCATTTATACAATGTTTTATTAAATCAATTACTCCGATTTTATAATTTTTTTACACAATCAAAATTTTTTCATCATGAAATAACACGGTGACGATTTTGAAGTATTTATAAACTTTTTTTTTCTTACCTCCGCCATAATATTTCCAAACAGCCTGTACAATATTCTAGACGACACACGAGCAGGCTTTACCTGGTTTGTCAAAAAAAGAAATAAAAGTTATGTCAGAAAATAAGTGAATTATAGAAAACAATTTTTTAGGAAAAATTTAAATAAAAATTGTAAAATTATGAGTGCTCCCTTTTACAGTTTCGATCCCTGTGTCTGCACGGGATTGCCGTGCGGTGCTTGCTACCCCTACAGTACGAAGCCCTGCGTAGCCTCAAGGAATGACCTAAGCGCCTGCTCTGTATGTCCTGGAGGCGGATGCTCGCCATGCCCAGCGCCAGTGCGACCCTGCCCCGCGCCGTGCCCTCCTCCGCCAGTACTGCCTTGCCTGCCGCCTTGTCCTCCTTGCGACAAGGTAACTTCTCTATTATTAGCTGGAATCAGTAAGACTAAGTAGCTTTGATTAAAGCATAAAATCCATATATCATTGAAAAGAAGGGAATTCGAGTTCATATAGACGCATCTTGTAATAGACACACTGTATGTTGCCCAAAATGTTTTGAAATCACACGATTGTTCACAGCCCGAAATGCCTATAACGCCACCCACGAGGCTGTGCGATTCGATAGCCATTCCGTGCTGCCGGCCGAACCGCTGCAAGCCGTGCCCTTGCTACTGCTGCACCGAGCCAGCCATTTGTTCCCCGAAGCGCTGCAGCTACCCCGGTGTTCCAGTATGCGGTGGTTGCTGTGGCCCTTGCATGCCAGTTTGGTAACGAGAAAAGTCCAAAAATTTGTGCGAAGACTAAATATTTTGTAAAGTAACACTGTCATGTAAATAAATAATTCTGTTATTGTTTTTCCGGTATTTATTACACGACTATTATATCAAATGTTACGGAATAACAAGCAGCACGTTTGAGGTTTAAAAAGCAGAAATATTATCTTATGCTAGCTGTCCCGGCAGACCTTGTTGTGCCCTATTTCTCTAAAACAAAGTTACATTGATTTTTATATGTTAATAGCTGCCCCGACTGATTTCATCCTATCAAAAGTTATTGGTGTGTCGCAGTCTAATAGAAATTTTCGATGTATATATATGGGTAGTGACCGGCCATTCCGATGGTCACCAGAAAATACCTATGTGTAAAAAGTACGAGAATATCCAATATATAAATGTACGGATATCCAAACTGGGTCGAATGTACAGGATTTGGAACACTGGACCTTAACGCCTAATAGACAAATTGTCATAAATAGGATCCGAAGAACACTAAATATGGGTAGTGACTGGTCATTCTGACGGTCACGATAATTTCTATTTTTCTCGTTATATTGGTTAAAAAAAAGACTTGATTCATTTGCACAGATTGTTCTAACCGAAGTGACCGGCCATCCTGATGTCTGAATGGCCCGTCACCTTAAAAAGTAGTTTAAAAATTTTTAAATCAAAGGTAGCAATCTAAAGGCCAGTAGCAACTAAGTAGGTAGCAACTACTTATTTGTAATTATTTCGATGTGAAATATGGGTAGTGACTAGCCATTCTGATGGTCACGTTTAATTCTATTATGAAGATCAGTAATTTAGTGAACATTTTTATATGACCATAAGGAAGAACGATGAACTATGAACGGAACATATTTACTTGGTATTCTTAGTAAGGTTCAAGATAGTGACTGACTGCAGGCAATTAAACGGCGCTATTAGCTTCGAGCAATCTTACGGATATGCGTAGGCAAGGAAATTAAACTAATACGATTAGTTTTAAATTTTATTATCACAAAATTGTAGTACACATTCTGACATTACACGAGCACGGATTATAGACTGGCCACTAGCAGATCTTCGTGCAGCAAGTGTAGATCGTGATGCAGGGGCAACAGGGTCCGCAGCATCCGCCACAGCCGCCACAGGGTCCGCACCTGGAAATGATCAGTTGGTTCTATTGTAGAGAAAGCAAATCTGAAAATAAGCAAAAAATTTCAAAAAAATCCACTTACATATTGGAGATTTGGTTTAGACCTTAAAAGGATTTGAGAAATTAGAATTGTCTAGATTCTTCGAAGTTCGAATTATGCTTCAGGAGTTCGATAGGTCGAAATTTTTTTTAAGCTTTTTGTATTATGTGCACCACTCGAATGATTTGTTAATACTGACCTATCCAAGCGTTTCGCGTTCTTACAACACCTCGGTTTCGACTTGAATCACTAGAAATCTTCTAGAACTGACGAAGATTCAAATTTTATTTTTAAATTCTTAGTTGTGACTTGGAACGGATAAATAAGGTCGATATAGAAAAGTTAAGGTATGTTCACACAACAGTTCGAAATTTATAAGTGTAAAAAACGGTGTTAGGGAATTATAAGTTTTTTAAATTAAGCCTGATAAAGGTTCACTTGTTATTTTTAATCTGTAGTTTCTATCCCTACCTGTCTTTGAATAAAGCAGGTTTAGAGGAAGGAAAGTTGACAGAATATTACAGATTAGGGAAAAAACATTTAGTGCCAAAATTTCAAGGGATTGAACTATAAATAGAATAAATGATATTCCTTACTACAAACATTCGAATAGGTATGTATATACCTGTATATGTTCATAATCATTTAGAAGTTTTCAAATGCTCAAATTGGACTTAGAAATTAAAGACGGAAAATTAATGGACTGCTTGAAATGTGAAATCAACTTTTTAGTTCAAAATAAGCCGAGTGAATAAATATCTACTTAAAATTAGACTAATACAAATATTCCATATAAACGTAAAATCAAATTTAGTGAGAAATCGAAAGGATGAATAAAATTCTGGGCTTCATAAATATAACCTAATTTCAGTTATCTCGACGCTATGACGTAGGTGTTTTTTTTTTGTATAAAACACCATAATTTCTTAACAGCCAACAAAAAATTTATCAAGTTATTCCATTACTTTGTAATAACGGCTTATTAAAAATATTTTTACTCTTAGTTCCATAAGTTTCCAAACATATTTAGGAAATATGTTTACCTATTAACAATTTAATAAATACAAGACCGTTATTATGAAAGATTTTTTAAGTCGTAGCCCTCTTGATAAATTGAAAAACATGATTGTATAATTTTTAATTTTCGCTATAACATTAGGCATTTTTAACGTAAATTTAAAATCAAAATTTTTGTGTATTATTGTTAAAATGAAAGTAAGTTATAACAATACATTTTCTTACAGGCTATAATTAATATAACTAAATAATTTGGTTCGTTTTAGAAATACAACGTTAAATTAAGCAATTCATGTAGTCCTCTGAAATCTTGTGGGAGTCGGGAACTAAGAGGTGGGATTTTATATACTGACTGCTATTGTTTACGCCGTAACGGATTGCAGTACGACTGTCGAAGAAGTGGATGTCAAAATTCACCCTTATGCGAAACCCGCCCAGCCCCTCTCTGTGGACCAGCTAACGTAGCTTGTACCAAACATTGTGCTAACCCTCACGGAGAAGCAGTGTGCGCTATTTGTCAAATGCGTAAATAAGCGTCAAAAATTGCAGTAAAATATAAAAATCCCTGATTAAAAT
The DNA here is from genome assembly GCA_018244795.1 of Parelbella ahira ahira. Lineage (NCBI taxonomy): Eukaryota > Metazoa > Arthropoda > Insecta > Lepidoptera > Hesperiidae > Parelbella > Parelbella ahira. The sequence goes on along the minus strand of DWME01009268.1, from coordinate 5,107 downwards.
GTCTGGATGCTCCTTTATAATTTAAAAGTTGCCAATAACCATAATTTGAAACAAAATTAAAACAAAAAGAATTCCGTGATTAAAAAAAGTAGAATTTTCAAAATTCACTTTTGCATTAGAAATTTTTTGTGTATTGATCCGTGCTCTTATTTTTCGGCTTAAAAATTGTAAAGTAGTAATAAATAAATTTACAAAATTTAGCAAGTTAGATCAATAAATACACAAATTTATTCAAGCAATATTTTAAAATCCATAAAAACTGTAAAAACACCCAAACGTTCTTCCCCTGCTTGTCGTTTAAATTTCAATTTGAAACGAAAAAATGTAAGTATACAAAAGACTATATGTCCTTATAGATTATTTTATTTTGTCTGTTATTTACTAACCCAGAAGTTTCGCTAATCCAGGTGTTCACCGTGTGGTCCTATGGTCTGTTACAAATACGAAGACTGTGGTCCTCCTGTAAGTTGTCATAATTATTTCAACAATATGTAAGTAAGTATATAGGTACTTAAACTGAACAGCATAAGAGAATTGATGATGACGAGGGACCCAAAGAGAAATATGTACCTTATTTTGTTCATATTAGGGATACAGGTCATTTTGTTCCTTTAAATTGTTATTGCACTAGAAATACTTTGTTGGGTAGGTTATTTTTTTTGCCTGAGGGAAGCGTAGCGTAGCGAGTTCGTGAATGCGACCGTCCATATTCTACATTTTCCTCTGCTAATGCCTACACGGCAGACTAATAAAATATACATCATAGCGTTATTAATAATTTATTTAATAAATGTTTCATGTGGGATGAATTAAAATAATGTTATAATGTTTAGCTGCAATGTCTACCACGGTCAGCGTTCAAGCGCAATGGATTACAAGACTGCCAGTACTTCCAGCAGGGCTCGATCCGATATCTCTGTAAAGCGGGCCCTTGTTGTCCGAGGCCTTGCCCGCCGCCCTGTCCGCCGTGCGTCCGTCGTCCGCCTCCTGGCAAGACCTACGTTACACGCTTCAGCGATTTCGACTTAGTTTCACAGTGGTAGCCTTGGAAGGGCCACATAGCTGTTTTTAATACGGTAATAGTATTATACATTCACGGCGGGCAAAGGCATTAACGTACGTAATTAATAAAGGGTTTTTTTTTGTCTCCAGAAAGGACGAACGGCTGAGGGAGGTCAATCGGCAGAGGTGAACGATGGGGAAAAACAAAAGGAAAAAGAGAATCAATTAAAACGAACAAAAAGCCGAGAGTTGCGTGGCGGAATCATGTACTATAGTTGTCATTGTATAAAACGTAATGGTCTTCAGCACGACTGTCGACGGACAGGATGCGGTGGTGAACCCGCTTGTCTGGTTCTTCCCGATCCGTTGTGTGCTCCCAGCCAGCTGGCCCGAGCTAGGGGTCTTGCAGATCCTGCGGCGTTGGCGCACCATCTCCGTGCCCAAGGCGGTGGTACGGGAGGCGCGGCCGAATCTAGTAGCGGTGGAGGCGGCAAGAGATTTATCGTATGTGAATTGAAAGGGATCGTTCCGGAGCATTCTACAGAAAAAGGCGGAAAATGCTGTAAGTGTTCCACCTCATTGTCTAATCCTACAAAAAACACCGTGGCAGGTAACTTTAGCGCGGTTTGTGCTTTTACACCACATTCAAAGATCCCAAAGATTTGTAATTGTCGCGGTAATGATGACACAGTTTCATATAGTAGGCCATCTATGTTTGCTTTTGACGAGGAAACTATAAAGGCAATTGTTAAACAATTTCAAGATAAAGAAGTGGCCTCAAAAGACGTAGCAAGAGGGCCTGGTGGTCGTGGCAAAACTCAGAAGGCGGTTAAAGAAGAACCTTGCACTCGACCGGGCTGTGTGCATTGGAAGCCGCCACCGCCTTGCGTTTGGAATGCTCCATGTAAAGCTGATTGTTTCGAAACGCCAGTTGGTGTACAGCCTAGGAATCTTAATGCGACCATGGGTGGCGGCTTTGACGATTATTCTGGTACCCCACAAAGATTAAAATTGTTGACACCTACTATATGAATTGTCTGCAGGTTGCTCGGCATCTAATCGTCAGGGACCCGTCAGTGAAAATCAAGACTTACCCGCCAATCTACCAGTATTAGTAATGAAGCTGTGTTAATAATTTTCGATCTGAATAAATGTTTTGCGATTTTTATTTACACATTATTTCAGATTTTCTTTTATCATACACTAAGGTTCTGTAAGCTGGAAACAAAGAATAGGATTGTCTTGATATGAAATGAGTAAAATCTTTAGATAAACCTACCAGATAAATATGATGGCAAGCGTGGTGGTATTTCATTCTTACAATTAGCGGTGACATTACTGCCAGTCGCTTTTTACTTCGGCCGTTAAATTTGTGAAAATTGATGTATGACTGATCCACAGTTAAGGCAGACTTGTACAAACTGTAATTATTACCAGCCTCGAGGAATCATCAGCAAATGTGCTGCATTTTGCATTCAATGTTTTTTACGTTCTCGAATTATCGATTATCTCAAATGTTTGTATTGAGACAGGTGCAACTAAAACCTGCAATAGTCTGTAAAAAATGTAATGGCTAGTGGGTTAAAAAAAATAAAAAAAATTGCTCCTTAAATTTAATGAAAAATCTTACAAAAGTCAGGTTCACCTAATCTTGTTCGAATACAATTATTTTTTTATTTACCGTGAAAAAAATACTCGTAAATGCATTACTTACATAAAATGCTATTTAACTATAAACTTAAACATTGAAAAACTAATATAATTATTTCAAACAACAAATCATATAGAATTACCGCCTAACATTATAAGTAATATTATTATATCTATTACACAACTATGCTATGTAATGGACTTCCACAAGCATTTTTAAACGGGAATGTAAAACTAAAAAATTATTTTACGGAGGTTTCATATAGGGACTGTAGGGAAGGTCGCCTGTGCCCAGCAACCGCGAACCTTAACACACTGCGTTGACAGTCTGGTAAACTCTCTGCTCATCACATCCACGGCTACGTATATCATAACAAAGACCTCTGGAAATTCACTATACGTATCATATTCTAATATTTTATCAGTAGGTAAATATTATAAAATTTTTCATTTTCTGAAAAAATAATTCCTTTATTCCATACTTTAAAAAATAATATTTCAATATCTATAAAATAAAATTCAAAATAAAAATGAAAAAAAAATCAATTGAATAATATGAATAAATAAAATATGTTCTAGATTGAACTCATAAAAGTAAATGTAATCGATGTAGGACGATAAACGACACTGGTCAGTAAGATACGTAAACCCTTTACATAAATCAATGGTATAAATCATAAGTTGCTAATGATTCTGATTAAAACAAACGAACTTCATTCAATATATGTCGCACTAAAATATTTCTATTAGTAAAAATATTTTGATATGTACGCCATAACAAACATTCCCTCAACGAGGCCGATACCGTACCATACGTACCGCTTATCAAAATACTATACATATTCGTAACTAACATTCGATAAAAATAACAAGGCGCAAATGGCATTGCTTAGGATTTATAAATAAACGAGACAACGGCTATTTTTGAACGAAACGGAAACCAGTACCGTACCGAAGCCAGGATTTTCGGCCGAAACTGACTGAAATCGAAACCAGAATTTTCGGCCGAAACTGACTGGAATCGAAACCAGAATTTTCGGCCGAAACTGACTGGAATCGAAACCAGCGCTTTCGGCCTTACTAGCTGAAATCGAAACTTCAGTCAGATAACAATTAATATTCACTGTTGAGAACTCTAAATAAAACTTTTTGTCTGTTCAGTTCACCTAGAACTAAAAGTCGTGCTCTCTTCTATAGAAAAATCATTATAAAATATCAGACCTAACGGAATATTGAAATATTAAAGCACTTTCATGTTTTACTATTTTTTGGTGAAAGTATTAATAATTAAAAACTGATCATAATATTTTATTTTTAATTTGGTAGCGTTGAAATATAAAAGAATAGAACATGTATACTTTAAATAACTGAACTGAATTGAACACACGAACAAAAGATATGAATGTACAAAGAAAACTTTGGGTGTTTATTGTGCATGGTACACGATGAAGGACGTCAATTTTATTTTACTTAGAAACATTAATAGAATACATGAGTGTATATTATAGACCAATATAGAAGTGGGAGATTTTTTTTACATATAGCAAAATTTTTTTTCACCCATCACTAGCGGTGACCAATGGTAACACACAACTGCTCATACAAATGATAAAACAAACAGGTGGAGTCTCACTGATCAATATTTGTGGGACACATAATATGAAATAAATCAGTGGATACTTTAAATATATATGTATATAACATAAGTTTAAAAAATATTCATACTAAAACTATGACGATGAATTAAAATTAAAACAACACTATAATATTTTCATGCAGGCATTTGGAAGGCCTCAAACTGAGTTTTGATTTTTTTTATAATAGTGTTCATTAACTACAAAAATATTTTATATACAGGTTATTTCGAAATAGAGTATTAAATTTTGCAATTTTTTTTTATTTAATATAAGATCTAGTGAACATTACTCAGCTAGAACTTTCGTTCTATACTCGAAATATCTGCATACAAAGTATCCCATGAGCCGACTCGCATTCGGTTCATGTAATCCTGGTAACTTCAATAAACGGTAAAAATTCTTCAACAAATCTCGTCACCCTGTCAGTCATTGAAGTTAACAGCGCTACCTAGCGTTATCCTCGACGTGGATATCTTTCTGTTGGTCATCGTCGAATCCACAAGTACAACCTTCGCAATGTTGCTATACGAGTTAATTCACTGTCAGAACCCGCGCGCCACTGGCGGGCAAAGGAGAGCCGGCACCCACCGGGGTCAGGAGGTAGACGAGGCTACTCGAAGTTGGAATTGAACATGTTGATGTTGAGGTCCTCGAAGGTGGCGGCGCCGCCCTGGTCCAGGATCTGTAGCATGTCGGAGAGCTCGTGTGGCGCATGTGCCGCCTCGCCCGCGCCCGCGCCCGGCGCGCCGCCCTGCCACGACCACATGCCGTGCGCGGGGTGCGAGGCGGGGTGCGCGGGGTGCGCGGGCGGCGCGGGG